>APFE030774363.1:25736-40355 GCA_000404065.3 Pinus taeda
ATTTTTGCTAAAGTAGTATAATTGGTTTATATAAAGTTTCATATAATTTTATATTTGATATATATTTTTTAGGGTGGCATTATTGTTAATATAAAAATTTATTATTACATGTGTTATTGCTAGTTTATTTGTCAAAGGATTTATATATAATCATTATTAGAGTGTATATATCATAATCAATGAATCAGTATAAAATGTATTTATAGAAGGTATTTGCATTAAAATATTTTTTATCTACACATAAATATAAAAATTGATATATGCATATGTTTATGTGTTGACATGGGATAAGGATTTTATTCTCATAAAATAGTTTATTTGTAGAACTGGGTTACATTTCAAATATAGATATTCTCATAAACATCAACCTACAAGATGACTAAATATCATAAGGAGGAATCCATGTAGGAGTCATATGGATGAGTTCAAATATGAATGTGGCTAAAACGATGAGTAAGCAACCCTTGATGAACTATAAAGACCTATTTAGTATGCTAAGTCTTGTTACACATTGTTACATCTCAAAACAAATTACATTTGACACTAGAACAATAAGGTAATGATACCTCCCTCCTTGAGCTTAGTATTAGTAACACCTACCTGCAAGTAATAATAGTAGAAAACCCATTTCTACATAAGAGATTGATTTTATGGTGTTATATTTTCTAATCTAACTTTTCACCTCTAGGTCTCCTAATAATTTCTATGTGGAAATAATAAAGATGCGATCGTACAGGCATGTTGGAAATGAGTCTACTTGATAGGGGAACCGTTGTCATTATGGCCACTAGCAATGTTGTTCACAATAACTGCTCCAACACCTAAGATTTCTTTTATAATGTGTTTATTGGAAGAAATATTCAAAACAATAAAAGGGTCACCAACATCTAGTACATAGGAGGAAAGACCACATTTTAAGGGATGAAGCCCCAAAGGATCTAAGTTATTAGATCATAGAAAACCCCATGATGAAATTTCAATAGAGCTACAAAATATTAAGCTCCCAAAATTTCCTATAGGACAAGTCGAATCATATGTCGAACTATGGTTGGAAGGAATGACAAGGTGTTTTGCACTAAAGGAATATGCCTCTACATCCATGACAAGGATCTCTATATTCCAACTAAGAGGAAGTTCTTTGATATGGTGGGTAAATCTAGAAAAATAGTTGCATCTGAAATCAAACAATGCCCCTTGGGAGTTGTTTGAGGAAAAATTTCACATTCATTACTTGGCACCCTAAATTCAGTAGTAGGTCGAATCCTTTCATGCATTAGTATAAGGTAAAAAAAGAATAGAGGAATATGAGATGAGGTTTATGGAACTACAAAACATGTCCCCTATCTAGATACCGATGAATGCCAAGCGGAGATTTTTTATGTGTGGATTAAACCCTTGAATCGAGGTCAAGGTCAAAATGTGGAGGCCGTTGTGAGTAGAAAAGGCAGCTAAATTTTCGTGTTATGCAAAATATCACCTATAAATAAAAAGGGACATCATGCCATCGAGACCTCCACCACCATGATTTATGGGGAAAGTCCCCTAGAACCTCTTTAGGGGTGGTAGTTCTTGTCCACCTCGTTATGGTAGTAGGTTTAATCCAATGAGAGTAGGAGAAAGGGCTCTAGTGGAAACTAGTGTTGTATTTGTGGTTTCATTAGTGTCTAACATGAGACAATAAAATCATCATGGAACTTTGGGAAGAGGAAGAAGAATGAGGGGAAGGAACTATTTTTCAAAAAGATATCAAAATGGCGGAAGGGGATCACCATAGGCTAATTATTGGGGATGTGGAGGGACTCATTTCTAGCATGATTTCTCAAAGGCTTCATTAAGTGTTGTACATAGGGAATGAAAAGAATAATAATTAAATACCAAATGAAACAATAGAATCTATGTAGCAATAAACAACAACCAAGCATCACATTAATTCATTGTAGTAGAGCCAATAGGTATAATTAACAACATAAAACACAAAATCTTATTTGATTCTAGTGTAACTGATAATTTCATATCATAATATGCATAGATAAATGTGGGTTGGAAACATGAAAAAAAAAATGATTTTAGACAAGTAGAAATCGGTTTAGCGATCTATAGCGAGCAGAGTCAAGTATTGAAGAATGTATGGTTGACCTAGCAGTCTCTTCGACTAAGTTAAAAGTATATGCGAATATAGATATATAATTCTTATTGATACTACTCAATATAGATAGATAATTCTAAATTTCAATATTAGGGTTCATCGCATCCTTATCATCTCTATTTTTTTTTCACTCTATCTCCCTATGACCCCACAACTTATGCTTAAATTTTGAAGTAATAATATTTTTAATATGATCCTTATTCTTCAATATGATATGCTCCTTTATCCCCCAATGGTATATTGAAGGCTAGGCATCCTTATTCCATCCTCACTTGTTCCAAAATAGGGGATTTTTTCTAGAGTAAGATAATTTTAGAAAACCTCTTGGATTCCATGTCGAAAAACTTCTTGTAATACGTGAAATACCTAGTTGTAATCTTGCTTTCAATGGGAAATGATACCTTCAATCAAGAGGATATAGTAGGAAGTATTTTGTTTAATCTTGATGTTGTATGTTATAAATTGTTTCTGGATATGTTTAGTCTTCCTCCATGACTCTCGAGATATACTGCAAGCCCAATCCTCACTTCCATATAGAATAAAAGGGGTCAGAATAGTCTCAAAGAGGATTTTTTTTTTTTAATTCCAAATCCATAGACCTGCTAACTTACAATTTTTTTCAACCCTATAGAAATATTTTCTTTCTCTTTTTATCCTTCTCTAAATGTTATAATACCAATTGAATTAATGGTAAATGACTAGTCTTATATATTAACTATCATCATACCACACATTACATGTTTCATTTTTATAAAATGTCACACATTTCCATTTCTTTAAAAAGACTAAGATCAAACAAGTTACATTTGAACACTTGAAAAGTCATTAGCATTTATTTATATCACTAATAACTACTACAAGTTATAGAAATTAGTTAATTATTTGGAACCCATTCCTTCTTTAAACTTACTCCGTTATAAATTTACACTTATATACACATATATTTAACAAAATTGCATTGCGTTCTAATAACTAGTCGAATGCATTGAAAGTTAGATATTGTTGTTTGAAATTAAAAAATGTTATATAATGCATTGAAATTAGATTAAAATTTAATGTTAATTGAATTTTCTTAAGTATAAACCTTAAGACAAAAATAGACCGAGACAAATTTTTTTTAAGAAACAACCTTATATTTAAGACAAAAATATTTTAAGGCAAAAACAATTTGAGACAAAAATATTTTAAGACAAAACTTTATATTTAAGACAAAAATATTTTGACACAAAACTTTATATTTAAGACAAAAGTAGTTTGGGACAAACATTTAAAGACAAAAATTCATATTTAAGACCAAGTTATTTTAAGACAAAAAAAGTTTAACACAAAATTATTTTAAGACAAAAACAATTTAAGACAAAAATATTTTAAGGCAAAAACAGTTTCAGACAAAAATATTTTAAGAGAAAACTTTATATTTAAGACAATGAACACTTTAGATGAAACCCATTTAAGATAGTTAACAATTAAGAAATAAATATATCAATTTAAAACAATATTATCTAACAACTGCAAAATTGACTTTGACAGTGCGCCCTATATCGAGGTTGTTATTTTACTTACCATTCACTTTTACTTTATATAAAGACAACAATTTTTTAGCCTCTTTTTTTTTTGGCGGTAGTCGACTAAGAAGAATGCGACAAATTTTACTTACAACATTTATCAAACATCAATTCCTCACTTAGAGACAACTTGTCTATTGTTGCATTCAGCACTGCTACATGGAGGGGTATTTTAAGACAATTTTTTAAGGGAAAAGAAATATTTTGTCTTAAAATTTTCAATACGACGCACTAGTAAAAAATGGTATATCAGATTAGGTGTCGACATTTACGTTGTTGATGGGTTCTTCAGGAAGTGGAGTTATGGAGGTCGAAAAAAAATAATGGGATTTAGGGCAATGGAGGCTCACAACAGAGTTGTGCTTCATGAAAGGAGTAATGGAGGAACTTTTGTTGAATGTGGATAAGCAATATCATAGTTAGAGTACTTTTCGAGGCCTCCATAAATTTTGTTTTAATATGTGTTTTTTGACTGTTTCATTTATTTTGAAAGCTACTTCTATCTATTGGTTGATATTATCAGCACATTATTGTGCTAGAACTCTTGACTGTCATCGAATACATGGATTAGATTCACCTGAAGGATTGTTGAAAAATGCAGCAATAAATTCTTAATTTGATTTTTCCTTCATTAAATTCAGAAAAAATGAATTTCCACATCAGCATGCAACTTGGATGCAATTAAGTCATGTGACATGCCTTGTGACACCTAGTTTAGTGAGTAAATTCAAGTTAGCAGAGTTAGAGTTTAGTTAATCATTTTTTATTGCTAATTTGTATCAGTGAAAGTCAGTGATCTTGAGTTGTATTCAAGTAGATGAGTTCTAATCGTTAAGGAGCTTGTGGAATGTCATTTTTGTAGTGGGACTTCAATCAAGCGTAGTGATCATCTAGTTAACTGATCAATCATCCCAAATAACTAGTGCATGCAAAGAATTTGAGTTTCCGAGTTGTGGTGGAGATTCCAAGGTAGTGTAACATGAGTTGTAAACTAGACTTGAGTGTACAAGTGTTGCATGTAATCAGATGATCAACATTCATAATTGCAAAATATGTTTTGGAAAATTTCCTAAATAATAGGGGAATTTCTCCATGAATCGCACAAGGAAATAGGGGCTCAAGAAAAGGCATTAGTTGACTAAGTCTGAGTCAGAGCTTCTCAATGAGTAGAGAGAGAGGTTATTCACTGGCAGGTTCTACTAGTTGAGCAAAGAAATTGTAATACATCTATGCTCATCATATTACTGTAAGAATACATTAGGGTTTTCACCACATTTATTTCCCGAAGAAGGATAACTTGCGAATGTGTTTTATTCCTTATTTCATGACTAAAATTTTTGTTCTAAGTTGGCAATTAACTTCCATAGTGTAGTAGACTAGGTTTTCATCTTGTAATTTTGATTAAGACTTCATGAGGAGTTGAAAATCTAGACCATAATTTATACATGGTATTAGATCAAGATTAACATTAGAGAAGGAGTTTCAAAATTGTTTCTCAGGAGGTTCAAATTTGTAGTTCAGTGTAGCGGTATGCCTTTAGAGCTAAGAAGATGACCTTCAATGGGTTGAGGCCAGAGTATGCCTTGGAATGCAACTCTAATTTGATCGCATGGAGAATGTATTCGATGACAATGGATTTGTAGAATACATCAAGGGAGATGTTGCAAAACTCACGAAAAATGATGCTAAAAACCTTTGTTAGTGGAAGAAACATGTAACCAAGGCGAGGAGAATAATATTGGATGGAGTATGCGCGAGACCTATTAGAGGGAGTACGAGACCACATTACCATCAATATCCATTGAAAAGAAAATACTTATGCAATGTGGTAGACACAGACAAATCTATTCCAATATAGTAGTGACCACAGGAAGCCAAAGCTCAAGGATAAAGTTTGAAATATCAAGATGGAGAAGAATGACACTATCCCACAGTATCTGAGTAGGTTTACACAAGTTTTTTATGAGATTGAAATAGTTGGCATTATTGTTTCAAAGGATGAATTGGTAAGCATAGCCCTTCTTGGCCTTTGAAGAGCTGGCTTAGCTATCAAGATTCAGTAAATGGAAGGGAGAAATTACCAAATTGGGAACACTTATGGTTTGATTTGGTGCAGGAGGAAATAAGGCGGAATACTAGAGATGGGACCTCATCCAAGGGTGAGGATAAAGAAAACCTTGGATTCATTTGAAAGGGAAAGAAGGGAAAAGGGAATAAATCTCAAACTAAATCAGAATCTTGTTGAGGGGGAAAGAAGAAATATTTGTCGAAAATTAAATGCTTCCATTGTCATGAATTCCTGCACTATGCCATGAAGTTTCCATGCAAAAATGCAAGCAAGAAGATCTTAGGAGTAGCAACATGTTAAACCTGGCTTCATAGTTCAAGCTTGACTTTACCCTTATTGTATGCATATCCAACACAATGATGAGGAGCATGTGGTACTTGGAATCAAGTGCATCGTTCCACATGACAAGGTGTAAACATTTTTTTGTCACGTGGAGGAGAAAGATCTCTACATGCACGTTAAGCTAAGGGATGAAAAAAGGTACAGTCACCTTTCAAAGGGAGTCATGATCTTCTCTTAGGTTCAAGGATGTCATGTTTGTTCTAGGCCTAAAGAAAAACCTCATGTTTGTTGAATTTTTGGAAGACCATGGTTGTCAAGTGATATTCATTAAAGGAAAAGAATTCCTAAGACACATAGCCACGGGACAGGTGAAGCAGATCGGGGTTCAATTGAAGAACCTATATAAGCTAGATGTGGAAGACTGTGTTGCATTACGCACTAAGGTGGTGAAAGTGCAGGTCGCAATGTCAATGAACTTTGGCACAAAATACTTGGCCATTTTTACCATGGTACCTCAAATATTATACAACAAATAACCACTCGCCTCCCTAAAGGAGCACTTAAGCAGTAGGATGTATGCAAAGTATGTGCATTGAGGAAGTATACAGAATCCACATTCCATGATCAGGACAACAAAGCACATGTAGTCTAAGAAAGGATCCACTATCATGTTTATGGACGTTTCTCGACAACCTCCACTATCAAAGAAAAATATTTTGTCATTTTTATTTATGCCTTCTTAGCAAAATGTTGGATCTTATTCATGTGGAAGAAAGATGAGACATTCTCCAAGTTCATAGAATTCAAGGTACTGGTTGAAAAAGAAGCTAGCAAGAAGGTTAAGCCTTTGTTATAGCAGCTGCAACACCCTCCAAAATTTTGGCCTGCACTTAAATTTTGAAGCCTAGTATGGATATTGTGATTGATCGTGGCTTAGTCACTTATTGTTAAGTTTATTATCTCAAGCTCCCCTTTTTGATCTTAAGAGTCGTTCATGCTTTTATATTTACATAGAATGTGTCATCTTTGGGCATCGAGGTTAACGCTTGTCATGCAAAGGGAGGTTTGTTTTTCTTCAAGGGGAAATATTTATGAGAATGGGTTGTCCTGACCACATAAACATGTTTCATAGTCATCTCATACACTCTTACACAAGTGTCACCTTTATCCTCCCAAATTCTATCATTGAAGCCGCACTTGCGGTAAGTTGCAACAAAGGTTGTTGCATTAAGTGAAGTATGTGTTATATGTTATGGATGGTCTATGATGTATCACTTTGTTTTCAAGTTTGTGATTGTAGTCAAGTTTTATCACTATTCACATCAATTCCATTGTTCCCACACTTAGCCAAATTTGAGAGTTTGCTTGGCAACCTAGCCTCATCCAACTTTCTTGAACTACGCACTTCACATATGCAACCCTCAATATTTTCCCCTTCCTATTGGAACTATGCAATGCATAGAAATACCAACTTCCCTTACCATCCAAAACTACGTAGTGATTTCCTCCAATCTCCTTCCCTCCGCCAAAACGCACTATCTCTAGAAACTATGCAGTTTTGACCCTTCACTACCCAGTCTACCTTGCATCCTGAAACTGCATAGATGTGCCCTCCAGGGCCTCAACTTATAATAGGGCCTTGCATTCTAAAACTGTGCAAATGTGTCCTCCCACGGCCTCATCCAACAATAGTCACTGCCCACTGAAACTACACAATTATGTCTCTCAGGGGCCACAAAGAAGGATGATGTGATAGATGAATTTTAAGGAGTTAAGGAGAAAAATAGCAGACCTTGGAACCCAAGGTATGATACAATATCAGTAACTTATGAAGACTCCATCTAATTCATAACAGTTTGGAGGCTAGGTATGGAAAACAAAGAACATGTTTTGAAATACACCTCTTAGTGTAGCTTAAAAGATTTATTATCATTGTTGTATCATTCTGTCTTCAATGACATGCATGGTTTCAACAACTAAAAGTCATTCCATGTGTTCCCTATATGTTTCTTGTCCCCTTTAACTTATTTATTACATAGCTTAGAATATGAAGAGTATTACCACTTGTTTATTTAAGCCACGTAGGTTGTGACCAACATGATCTTATGACTAACCAGGCACGATGCAAGGCATCCTAACTTAAACGAAAGATTTTTTATGATATGTATATACTTATTACACTCCCTTGCATTAATCCTTTCTTTGTATCTTTCATGTACCATCACTGCTTGTCAGATTTGGCTACCTATTGCTAGTAGTCTCTCAGCTCTTTCCTGACAAAACAATGGAAGGAATTTCCTTCAACTTGATTTCTCAAAGATCTTCATAGAAATTATAGAGCTAAGAGAAGGAGATGTAGAATCTCACTATCAAACTCTTGAAAATATTTTTCATTTTTGAATCTATCCAAACGATTAAAATGCCACTCAACAACATTGTCAAACTTGGAAGACTCAAGAAAGAAAACATCTCTATCTATTATAAACTTATTATTCACTTCATCATAGATATGATATTCTTTGAAGGTATGAGTACCCAAAGAAGAAACATTTGTGACTCCTTTCACTAAGCTTTTTAATTTGTTCCTTAGGTATGAGGGATTAACAGGAGCAACCAAAAACCCTAATATTCCTCACCGATGGAATGTGGCCATACCACAATTCATAGGGAGTCTTGTTTCTGATAGCATGAGATGGACACCTATTATTTATATACAAAACACATAGAACCACATCAACCCAAAAACTTACGAACTTAATGTGTGAACTATGCCAATTTCATAGTGAAAGTAATACATTCTAGTGAACTATGTGTTGAAAAATGCAGCAAGAAATTCTCAATTTGATTTGTCCTTCATTAAAATGAAGAAAAACGAATTTCCACATGAAAAGGCAACTTGGCTGATGTTAACTTGTCCAAAATGGATTTTGTCACCTAGTTTACTCAGTAAATTCAAGTTGGAGGAGTTAGAGTTTAGTTCTACATATGTGATTGCTAATTTGTCGCAATAAAGGTCAATTATCTTAGGTTTTTGTTAGTTAAACTAGTTCTAACTTTTGGAGGAGCTAGTGGAAGGTCATTTAAGCAGTGGTACTTTAGTCAAATTTAGTGATCATCCAGTTAACTGATCAACTAACAGAAAATAGTTAGGGCATGTAGAGAAATCGAGTTCCCTAAGATTGGTGGAGATTCCAAGGCAATTTTAATTTCTTATAGCTCACATATTTGAAAGAACTTACAATAACTATAGTGGAGTAGGTAGCTTGAGTAGGAGCTTCATGTGAAATTGGATAGGGAATGACTGTTAGTAGCATTAATAACCTACCAACAATTTGTTTTACACCACACTTCAATTTTTTGGTCAAGGTTTTTTAGGTTGAATAATTTTTTTCTGATGTTTTTTGGTTATGCACGTCCTCACCGACTATATTGGAAAGTTTGTAATAGTTCCTTGCATGCACATCCTCACTAAATATGTTTTGGGATGTCTATACTAGTTCCTTGCAATTTTTTGTTTGTCAAGGTTTAACTACATATGATATTAGGTTCTCACAATAGTCTGACAGTTCATGGCACTCTCCAAATCACCATTCCTGAAAGGATCCAACAAAACAACTTGAGAAGAAGATGAGAAGGACACACTCTTATTGGAACTAGCCTAGAACTAGTGGAATTGGATGGTCCCAATGGTTTTAGAGTTGTACTAGTCTAATTTGTTGGTTCAAATTGGCTAAGGTTGGTCTTGTATTGAACTAACCTTAAAACACCAAAGTGACTAGTTCTCTACTAAACTGAACAATTATGAAGAATGTAGTGCAACATAGCTAATAACCACCAAATATTATTCTTCTAATAAGAAATAGTTAAAAGGAAAATGAATATCTTAACCCTAGGGCCTCGCAAAACATAACCCTAGTAATTAATGGTAATACTTAAGTTTTCAAGTTAAAGTAAAAGTTGACATTCTCCTTATCTTTCCTTTTTGAAAAGGAAAGAGAAGGATAATGTCAACTTTTACTTAAATTTTTAATATTAACATTAATTGTTTTGGGTTGTTTAAGAATGGTTCCAACATCATTTAATTTTGAGAAAGTCAAATTTTATATCCCATTTGAAACTTAGTTGTGACTGTTTGAACTGCTTCCTTGTAATGAGTCATAGACATTGACTTCCAATTTTTCATGTACATTTATTGCATAATCATCTTCGTCGTGAGACTTTGTAGCAGAAGTTGATCTCTAATCCATTGCAATAACTTGACCTATCTTAGGTAACCTTCAACTACCTCTCCCAAGTTGCTCCTCAACATTGAAATTTTCTTTGGAAGAAGGCATTCATTTTATCCATTAGATCATTTTTCCATTATGATAGTCCAAAAACACCCCAACCAACATATGCTTGACAATCCATCTCATATTTACTACTACCTTATACACACTCTTAAATCTTATTTCTCCAATCTAAAATAGGAATAACCAGAGAGGGCCTTCTTGGCCTTCTTCTCAACCCACAATATGTTTAGCTTTTCTCTTGTTCTTACACTCTAATCTTCTCGCAGTGTCAGAATGGAAAATCTTAAACAAATTCTCATTATGTGCATTCAGGGAGGCATAATTCACCATTTATTTGCATCAAATTACCCCCATAGAATTCATTTAACCTTTACATGAAAGAATATATTTTCCTTGTGGATGATTGTTAAGCTTCTCGTCCCTGTTTTTCCTCCCTCTCCTACCGTCATGAACCTAATAAGCTGAATTTAACCAATCTCATTGTATATGAGATAAACAACCCATCCTACTAGGTATATTGAGTTAAGACCCTTTTAGAAGCTAAATCCATCCCTCCACAATGATATGGCCCTCTCCAACAACATCATCATGCTGCTTTCTAGATCTATCATTCCCATGATCACCACAAATTTCCCAGTCGTTCACTTACATATTTGGTAATGTTATCATTCAAATCACTTATACTTTGTTGTATTGTTTCTTGTGTTATGATTTCCTTTAATGGAAATATGTCCCTAGTAGGCACAGGTAACCAAATTCAAGTTCTTATTGATTTCTTGCATTAACATACTTAATTTTCATTTTGACCTATTCAATTTCAAATTGTAGTGTGGTTGGTTTACTAGTTGACTACTAGCATTCACCAAGTGGTTATTGATGATCGTAGTTACTTTAGAGTGAACATTGGACTTTTCCTTGAAAACCAAGCCCCAACAATATCCAATTATAATGGATCATTTCAAATCTCATACTTTTCTACAAAGGAATACACTATTTTCATTCATCAAGAAAAGTTATATGAAAAAGAACCAAGTGGTTACGCTTTTCAACATTTTCACCTACATTTCCTATCTATCATTTTCTTATTGAATGGGAAAGTTGGGTTTTTTGGATTTTCAAATTAAAGTTCTACATTAGTGGTGTTCATCTCGCATTTTGGTCTCCTTCTAAAATATTGTTTGTTATGTGAAAAACAAGCATTCGTGCAAGTTTTAGCTGTGCAATTTTCAAATATATGCAAATTATATATTGATTTAAGATATGAAATGTTCAATATCTACATGATACATTTTCTTGACATTCCATTAATAAATTTGAAATTTGTAACAAGTATAAATTTTAGTAATTAATTATTATATTGATTATTACAAAATTGAAGACAAAGGAAGAATAATATATAATGTAGATTTATGTGAATCGAAAATGTTAAGACAAAGGAATAATTATATAATGATAGGTGGACCATAGGGGTTGGGATCCTTACCATTGATGTATTCTATATAAGGAGGGACAAGAAGGAGAATATGGCATCACTTTTGCTTGTGTAATCGAGGACAAGGCTAAGAAGAGACAACATAGTAATGGATTAATGGCTCACGCGTGACTTGTTTTTGAAATATGTGGAGGAATAAGGTCTATGGCTAGGTGAAGAGTATAACTCCAAATATTTTTTATAGTGAATTTTATAAAGGGTTTTGGGCTTCTTAATTTTTTTGCTAGAATTTTAAATATTGAGATAGAAATTTGTAATGAGAATGTCATGACCTCAATTGCTTGTGAATGCTATAAGTATCTACTATGTGTATTTTTTTCAAATCAAATAGAAATATGATCAACTTTGTTTTTGCTAACGAAAAAACACACAAACATATTCTATTATATAATATATTTTGTCATTGTTAACAAAACTATGATTAACCATGGTTTATTTAGAAAATAACATATATTAAACTATATAACAAATTCTTAAATTGATAACTATTTAATATGGGTTGGCTTTTAGTGATTATCTTATGATGTTGTCGACTATTTAGAAGTCACGTTACTAGTAATTCAAGTTTTCATGTCTCCTTCTCATGTTTATACAAAACAAAGTAGAGAATGGATGAGAATATTCAATTCATGATACTAAAAATGGGATCAAAAACTATCTTAAGTTTACAAGGAATATGTTGACAACGTATCCATGTGAGAAATACTAGAGTAGAGGTATTGGATCAACCAAGCCTTTTCAATATATGAAAATATTAGGATTTAAGAGTTCATGTCTTGAAGTGATGGATGCATTAAAGAGGGACAATCAATTTAACTCAAACTACTAGAATGAGATATTGATGGGTGGAGATTAAGTTGTACCTGTTATGGGAACCTCATCTTTAATATCTCCTTCGTATATATGTTCTCGTTAGATGATGGAATTTTTTCACAAAACTATTTTGAGCATTAACATTTATTGATTACATAGTCATCTTGTTTCATTAATAAAATTATATTTCTTGATCAAACAAGTAGCAAATATCCTATTGGTGTATTTAAGTGTTACGATTCAAAGTAATTTTTCCTTCCCCTAATATTATTTTTTAACGTGAGGAGGTGGAGGATTTTGAGAATGGCATATTATCTTCTGCTAAGCAACGTGAGCAGGCCTTTTACTTAGATTTTCTAGGTAAAGAAATTTTTTCATATGTTGTTAGATACTATCCAGGAGGAAAGTATAGATAATTGTGTTTGGTTCAATAAATTAATTTTCATCCATATTTTGGAGTGGAATATTTGTAGGAATCAACTTTATGTATCAGTTTTACTACTTCCCCCACGTTGAAAATTTCCAGAGAAAGGCCTTAAGATCCATGTTAAGGCCTTAAATGACCACATTTTTTGTTCTGAACCTTATTAAGGAAGTAATGGTAGGGAATATGTTAATGAATATGGGATACAAGAAGAGAGAGAGCTGAATTGGGACCTGTTGCTCTGGTACCATGGCAGGCCATGTTTGAAACTCTGAATGAAATTGTGTTTAGAATTAAAATATTATATGATTATACACAAGGAGAGGGATACTATTGGGTTTCATTTCCCAATGTCTCTTCTTCTTATATCTTCCCTTTCTTTTTTCTATTTAGAATATTTACATAAGTTTTTCTAATCCCAAAGATTGGGTGTCAACACTTCCAATGTTTGTGCCCAATCCAAATTCCTCTTTGGCATGCCTATACCAAGGCTCCAAATTCACCTCATCAGACAATTAGTATGTGATTTATTCACCTATATGGTCCTCAAATCATTCTAACATAATATTGTACATAATACTCATCCGGACTTACCGTGAATGTCATGTGCATCAACTAGCACCTCCATGGATATAATCATTTCGTCCAAGATATCCTTAAGCTTACCAATATGACACTTTAATATTGTTAATGCCTCTCAATTTGTAGCATTAGGTCATTCAACTACTTCTTGCCTTGTCCATTTGTGTCTGAGGCCACTAGTTTCTTCTATTATTGAGTCACAAGGAAGACACTTGCACACCTACCATCATCATCCTATAGGAACCATGTGTGGGGTTATGCATGAAAGGATAGCCAAATAATCTAAGTGTGGAAGGGTGAGTACCTTCTTTAGGAAGAAGTGTTCAAAACTGTAGATGATGTGAGGTCATGGTTTCAATTCTCATTGAAACAACTTCAATATCACCATTATGGAGTGAAAAAGGGAATGGAGAATATGTTCTTATTTATTAAGCGATGATGAAGATAATATATTTTTCAATGTAATTATGAAGTAGTTTCATCAGTCTGAGAACCATTTGGTGGATGGTGAGGAGCAGCATACTTATGCTTTCAAGGTATTATGTCAAGTTGGTCAAGTTGCAAATTGAAGGACGTTTTTGCAAGAACATTTGATTTTTTACTATAGGAAGCATTGAAATCAACCTTATACTTAATTATTGGATAAGGTTAGTGGAGGAAAATAAAATTACCCTTTAGGACATGGCCGATTGGTAGGAGGTAATATATAGAATAATAAAAGAAAAAGGCGCAAATAACTTTGAAGGAAGATCGACACGATTAGGGAAGAGAATATTGGGTATACGACCAAAGTCCCACATTGACTAGAAGTGTGGAGGATCATGGGTATATAAGGATGGACAAATATCTCCATTGGTATGAGGCCTTTTGGGGTAAGTCCAAAAGCAAATCCATGAGGGCTTAGGCCCAAAGTGGACAATATCATACCATTGTGGGGATATGTGGTGTCCAAAGT
>APFE030774363.1:41193-56545 GCA_000404065.3 Pinus taeda
GCTCACACTGAATACACATCTATCTCACAGCCTCAAATACAATGCCCTCATACAAAGAGAGGGGTTGCCTTCTAGGGCAAAAAAACCTAAACTAAACATAAGTTCTACCGTCAGATCATCAGCCTAATGAATGGTCCAGATTGATTAGAAATTACTATACTTTTACAAGGCAAGTTATACACCCCCTGCAGCGAATATTTTACGGGCGGCGTTGCTGCCCCCATTTTGAACTGGGGTCCAATGTGGCGGTACTTTTGAATATAGAAGATAATCAGGCTCCACACCCAACAGAGAACAAAGGATGAGGTATTTACAAATCGAGGGTTGTCATCACAATCTGAGGAAAAAGAGTAGAAATGTGAAGAGCATTAAATGTGACAAAGAATGTTTTAACTAGTTATTAGGTCTTGCTCCAAAAAAGAGTTGTGAGTGATAATGAGCTAATAAGTTTCACTTCCCAGGTAGCTACATCTTTCAGAAAGGATTTCCCCTTACTGAAAACAACATCATAGCCATGATCCTCCAATACAACTATAGAGAGTAAGTTCCTCTTCATCCCAAGTACATACATGACATCTTTTAGATGAATATGGCGGTGTGACTCCCTATTAAAGGTTAGGATGCCAATTCCCTTGGTATTGTATGACCCATCATCCACAATTTCTATGTGCATCTGGAGATCCTTCTCCTATAGGCTACTAAAGAATTATTTACATCATGTCATATGGAACAAGGCATCTGAATACAGATACCACGCACTCCCCATTATAGTGGTGTCCATACATGTAATTAGGGTGAAGCCTAATTCAAATTGTGAGGCAGGTTCTTCAACTTTTTCTCATCTTGAAGGCTTCTTCTTATACTTGTTGTGCATACACTCTCTTGCATAGTGCCCAAATTCATGGTAGTGAATTTTTTTTATCTTGCTCAAGTCCTTCTTCTTTCTATTGTTCTGACTAGTCTCTGGTTTTCTTTGGGACTTCTTTCCCTTGCCCTTATTGCCATTTCCAACCAATGAAAAATTATCTTCCCCCTCAGATTTAGATGTTATTCCATATCTAGTATTCCTTTGAATTTCTTCCTACACCAAGTTGGACCAAAGTATCTCCCAATTTGGTAATTTTTCCCTTCCATTTATAGAGTGCCAATAGTTATGTCTTGATTGTAGAATCCCTAGGAGGGCTAGGATCACTAGTTATCTAGAGGGAATATTTTCTCCAACTTCTCCAAGCTTATCTTGACATTGAATGAACCTAGAGAGTAATGTGAAATGATTTCTCTTTTCTGCAATCAGATGTTTTGGGGCTTGTCCCTCAATGCTATTCCTATTGGTGTGCTAGGATTCAAAGTAACGTTTCCTTCCCCTTATTTAGAGAAAGAAATCTAGTTTAGAAATCTAATTTAGAGAAATATAGTTTAGAAAGAAACCTAGTTTAGAGAAAGAAATATACTTTTACTACGGAAAGGGGTCAAACAAGAAGTTATTTTTTTTGCAAGAAAATTCCAAATACATTATCACATTAGTTTATTGGTTCTCATTTATTAATATGAGCATCAAATTGAGCAATGGAAATGGCATCAAAATGAGAGACCATGAAATTAACAAACCTTGGATTTGGTGTGAGTTCTCTCCCTTATAGCCTCATCTTCTTAGGAGTTTCTCCTATGATATGGAAATGCAAAGAGCCTTTTTTGTGATATATTACATGAACTATAGATGATGAAAATCAATGTCACTCATCACTTTGTCTAGTTTTTCTTGTGCTAAAGATATCAACATACCATTCCATTTTCTATGAAAAATCATTCGAGAAGTGGGTGGACATGCAAATGGCATTTTTTGTGATATATTACATGAACTATAGATGATGAAAATCAATGTAACTCATCATTTTATCTAGTTTGTCTTGTGCTAAAAATATCAACATACCATTCCATAGGTGAAGATATTATTAAGACCCCCTTGAGGAACCATTAATGAAGATGATCCCAAATAATAAGAAAAACACCCTTTGTTAAAAGGATCTTTATCCCAATATGATCTAGTTTAGAAAGAAATCTAGTTTAGTGAAAGAAATCTACTTTCACTACGGAAAGGGGTCAAATTACAATTTATTTTTTTTGCAAGTAAATTCCAAATACATTATCACATTAGTTTATTGGCTGTAACTTATTAATATGAGCATGAAATTGAGGAATAGAAATGGAATCCAAATGAGAGACCATTAAATTAGCAAACCTTGCACTTGGCATGAGATCTCTACCTTATTCCCTCATTTTGTTAGGAGTTTCTCCTATGATATGGTGGAACCTATATCCCAACATAAACTATATTTTATGTTTTTCTATGAAAAATCGTTAGAGAAGTGGGTGGACATGAAAAGGGCCTTTTTTATGATATATTACTATTGGCTTTATGATACAGGTGTTGTCCTCGATGGTAACTCACTCAGATGAAAGATCACAATGTAGCAGGTCAACAACAAAGAATTACAGATTAGACTCCAAAGAATGAAGAAAGATAGGTATACGCAGGTTCGCCTTGTCCAAGCTGCATATGCACGCAAGTTTAATAAATAAAAGATGTGTATACATACACATGCACTTTCACAGAAGGAAAACAACGTATATCTTGGAAAACCAAAGTTTTTGGTCAAAGGTATTTCTTGGTCCAAGGTATTTGACCCAAGGTAATTGGTCTGAGGTATTTGGTCCAAAGTATTGGTCATAAGTAGTTTTGGTCCATGGTATTGATAAAGGCCTAAAACTATATAAGGAGGGCAAGATCATTAGGCCTGAGTGTGCAAGGGATTTGAATATCTTATGAAGTGTTGTATTATATATGCATGTTAATGAGCTTTTGATGGTTCACTTGATCTATTCTAAGGATGCACCTATATGGCTAGTGAAGGTTGATGGATCAGGATCATAAAACCTGAAATCAATTATCATTATGTGGTTTGATCATGGACAGTCTAGATCTAAATACTGACACATGTTTTATTTCGTAAATATTATGCTCTGAGTGTGAGTGATGTCTAGAATGTTTATGAAGTTTCAAGTGAGTATTTGCAGATGTGTATGTTGATTTGCTTTGGTAAAGGCATGTATACATGATAGTTCAACAGATGGAGGTAGCGTATACCTTATGAAGTATGATGATTAAATTTTATGTTGTTTCTGTTCATTGTTACAAAGTTTTGGGTTCTGCTTTGTGTTCTGGTGACTGTATCCTGGTGACAGTATTTTGTATATTCAGATTGATTGATTGTGATTTGCTTCAGTGATGATGGATGAGATCTACTTATGGATCAGGATCGTAATGACTTATCATTATGTGATCTGATAATGGATGGGCCAGATCTGATTGCTAACACATGTTTTATCCTTTATATGTGATGATCTGGGTATGTCTGAAATCAGGAAATGGAGTGAAGTTATAAGTAAGTATTTGTTGATATATGCGCTAGTTCGGTTTGGTGAAGTTGCGTATACATGCTGGTTCGGCTCTCCCAAGTAGCATATACACTCTAATGCATGGTTTTTGAGGTTACAGTTGGTTCTCAATGATGATCCAGTGTTCTAGATTCATATCTATGTATTTGTTACAATGATCTATCTGTTCCAATTGATTGGTTTATTTGATGGTTCTATTGCAATGGTGATTGATTCTAAAGATTCAATGTTATTGATGGGTCAAGTATGAAAATTGGATGAAATGAGCCCTTCATGTGTATTGTTCTGTACTAGGAGCATCGAGTCTGAAAGTTTATGAAATGTGGTCCCTAGAGGAAGAAAGTAGGTCATAGACTTCTTTAGGTCAGTGCCTGCGTACTAGTAAACATATCAGGTAATACAAGAGCTAGGGGGTAGTAGCTCCCTTCCAATAGAAGCTGCAGAACGAGAGAAGGTAATAGCCTTTTGTAGGTCAAAGCAAGTGTATTGTTATGAGTCTCCACTAGTGCAATGTTGTAAACAAATTTTCTTATTATTAAGAGAAGACAAAGACGAAAGTAGTAGCTAGTTTTCACCAACATTGTGTTTCCACAAATCTTGGCGTTCATGTGTGTCGCTTATGTGTGATGGTCCATTCTGTTATTAACTGCACATGGTTACTATTTAATTTTTAATAAAGTAATGATGCATAGATTAAAGATAAATATATGATGAATTAACTAAATCATAAGTTCACTAGATATATGATGGTTCCCTTAAGAATAGTTGCATGCATACGTGAGTTCCCTTCACTAAACTAGCGTATATAAATATGATTATGAAAAGAAAAAATTATTGATTTACAAATACTGATTCATCGGCCCTCTCAGTATTATTTCCAACAATTGGTATCCGAGCAAGTCCTTTAGATGAAGTTTGATCGCTTGAAGGGAGATCCATCATCATGAATAATCAAGAAAGCATGGGATCCATCAGACCACTAATCTTTGATGGGAGCAACTTTATTTATTGGAAAATAAGAACCATAGCTTATCTACAATCATTGGAACAAATGTTTGCAAAATTGTGGAAGGAGGATATACATTTCCAACTGTAATTCCTACACATATGGCAGGTAAAAAGCAATATGAAACCAATGCCAAAGTTGTCAATACTTTATTGGGAAGTCTGTCACAATCAGGGTTTGTCAAAGTCATGTAGCTCAAATAAGCCAAAGAAATATGGGACAAAGTCATTCTGATCATCACACACAAGAAGCACATATGAACACCAATGTAAGGTGGAAACCCAATGTGGGTGAAAACCACCTGCTGCGAGTCATCTCAATCTTCTTTCTAAGAAACACCTTTTTACAATATTTTTGTACTAGTGCAATCTTATACCAGTACATAGGCTTCTACCTGTATAAGGCTACAACCTTCTCTCATTCTCCAGCTTCTCCTGGAAGGTAGCTACAACCCCCTTAGCTCTTGTACAAGCATATCCTTTTACTAGTACGTAGGTGTTGGCTTACTGAATGCTCCAACCTTCACTTGTTTTCTAGCTCCTACTGGAAGGGAGCTACCACCCCCTTAGCTCTTGTACTAGTACGTAGGTTCCAACCTACATAAGGCTACAACCTTCTCTTTCTTCCTCCAGGTACCACGTTTCATAAATTTTCAGAGTAGATACTCTTGAAGCACAACACCATAATCTGAAGGCCACGTTTCATCCAATTTTCATATTGGACCCATCAATATCATTGAAGCACACAATCAATCAACACTAGCATCATCAATCTCTAAATCACCCAATACTGAATTACTGAAACCCTGTTAACAAATTGCAGTCACCGGAAGACAGAGCAGAACATAGAACTCTACAACAACGTTCAAATCTAATTGTATCATCAAAATATGCAACAGAGTGCATATGCTACTTGGAAGAGTCAAACTAGCGTGCAAACACAACTTCACCAAAGAGAACTAGCGTATATGTCATCAATTACTTACTTTTAACTTCGCTGAACTTCCTGACTCCAGACATACCCAGATCATTACATATACAAGGATAATACATATGTTAGCAACTAGGTCTAGTCCATCAAATCACATAAAGATAAGTCATTATGATACTGATCCATTATAGGTCTTCATCAATCAACACATAATCAACCAATCTGGATATGCAGAATACTGACACTAGTAAATAGCCACCAGAACTCAGACATTGCATCAACTACCAGAACCACCTGTAACTTCAAATATCATTGTGTAGTTGGTAGACACTACTTAGATGTATATAACCTGTGTATGTATGCGCTTTTATCAAAGTCAACCATCATATACCTCTGTAAATATTCATTCATGAGTTGCAGCTATTTCAAACTTAAGTTATACCCAGATCATAACATTACATGCGTCGGTATGCAGATCTAAAATAAGCATAATCAAACCATATAGAGAAGATTTATTCCAAACCATTTGATCCCAATCTATCCTTAGATCTTGTTCTCCATCAATCGGTGAGATTCCTCCTTAGCTCAGATCAAGCAAAGCATCATAAACCCATAACTTGCATACTAGATCTCCTACTTCATCAGATATTCAAGACTTTTTTTGTCCTTTGCCTAATGACCTTCTCCTCCTTTTATATTCTTAGGCCTTACTCAATACCATGGTCCAAAACCATAAAGAGTCAATACCATGGACCCAATACCTGGGTTCAACACTTCGGACGAGATACCATGGTCCAAAACCATAGGGCCAAATACCTAAGACTAAATACCACAGACCAAAACCCAATGTACGTGCCTTCCCTTGCATGAAATTGTGTCTATACATATACACACCTTTTGGTCGGTTTACCCACGTGTATACGTGGCTTTATCAAAGGTAACCTACTTATATCTCTTTTTCTTCATTCTATGATCCTTAACTATAATCTATCATCTTAGTAAATTGCCATCAAGGACAATACCTATATCATAATGCCAACAATCTCCCCCTTTGGACTTGATGGCAAAGCTATCTTGCCATACTAATAAATATCATTTTAGTCAGTTGCCATTGTACATTACATCTGAACTTGATTCCTTTGAGCTACCCTACATCTCATGTATTCTGTCGAATCTGATATCTCTTCTATAGATTCATCTAGTTATATATAAGTGAGTTGTTCTTCTACAAGTGGGTTTCCATCAAGTACAACACATGCATCATAATGCCAATACCTTTTAGATGTGAAAAGGAGGATCATCAGATATGACAGAAGCTGCATTCAAAGCTTAAACAAAAGGAAAGGAAGAACATAATGAATCAGGATATATTTTAGAAGAATAAGATAAGGTAAACATTGTCAAAAAGCTTCAACGAGGTTCTAGAAGGTTTAGAGGTAAGTTGCCATTCAAATTTTTTCTTGTGGCAAAGTCGGTCATTATGCTGCGAGATGTCCTCATAAAGAAAATTTTAAAAATGAAAGGAATATGCAAAAGGGAATAAAAACAAGTTGTGAATAAAAGGAGATACTATACTCATGAAGATAGTGATGGTTTATTTAACAGTGATGAAGATGAAACCGAACAAGATTACATACTTCTCATGGCTTATGGCAATGATGATTTTTGGGATGCTTTAGAAGAGGAAGAACTTCATGAAATATCTAAACTCAAAATCTGTTTAGAAGAAAAGAATATGATTATAGATACCTTGACATACCAACTTGCTGAAAAGGAAAAACACAATTAAAAAGTATTAGAAACCTTAAATGAAATTATAAAAGTTCAACGTTCTCCTCTAATAAATACAGGTCTTGGATATACTGAAGAAGCATCTCAATCTCAGAAGCTATCAACCTCCACCAAAAGCCATCTTG
Source organism: Pinus taeda (assembly GCA_000404065.3). Taxonomy (NCBI): domain Eukaryota; kingdom Viridiplantae; phylum Streptophyta; class Pinopsida; order Pinales; family Pinaceae; genus Pinus; species Pinus taeda. The sequence goes on from APFE030774363.1 coordinate 48,502, forward strand.
ATGCAGCAAAGACCAGTGAACTGTGTGACAATCGTCAACAAAGGAATAAAGTAGATCACGAGGTAAATTAGACTCAATTCACTCTAAGGATGAATACAAGCCACTACTAATCTCACGTAAATCACACTCAATTTTCTCCAAAGATGAATAGAAACTACAATCACCAGGTAAATAGATTTGATAGCCGCAGGAACTTATTTAATGGGCAATTTTTGCATGTCATAATTTTGGACACAAAGTTGTTCAATGTGTTGCTTACAAAGCCATCATGACTAGAGATTCACAAAATCAAAGAAATTTAATAGGGAACAAGAAAAGTTCCTATAATAACTTTTCTCTTCTTGAAAATGAAATAGAATGCTCAATCTATAACAACTTTGGTCATGAAGAATCTGAATGCAGAAGAAAATTTAGGCAAACATCTAAAAAGGAGAAAACTCCATTAAATCCCAAGATATGGAGAAGGAAAGAATCTCAAACAGAAAGACGTGGTATAGCCCTGTATGCAGAGGGACAAGAAAATTAGTGGTACATCGAAAATGGATGCTCAAAACACATGACAGGTGACAAAGAAGAACTTCACTCATATAATGCCTTAGCCAAGGAAAAGAATGTCTCATTTGGAAATGACACTCCTGCTATCATAAAAGTTAAAGGCTCTGTTTTCTTGAAAGAAAAGGTTAAATCTAGAAATGTTATGTATGTAGATAGTTTAAAGCATAACCTATTGAGTGTCAGTCAAATGTGTGATCAAGGAAATCAAGTGGTGTTTCGATCAAAAGGATGTGTTTTTCATGAGATTGATATAGGAGAGACTGTGATCAAATGTACAAGAACTCCAAACAACTTATAAATACTCAAGGGAGGACAAAAACAATGTTATCTAAGAAAAAATGATGAAAACTAGCTGTGGCATAGAAGATTGGGACATCTAAGCTTCTCTCAAATAAGAAAAGCTTACAGATTCAAGGATGTTCATGATCTTCCAGATCTCAACATCCTAGAAGATACAATATGTAAATGATGTCAAATCGACAAGCAAACAAGAGTTCACTTCATGGAAAAGGAAGGGTTAGCTAGTAAGCCTCTTGAACTTGTCCATATTGATTTATGTGGACCATTAAGGAAAAAGCCACCTCGTGGAGAATAATACTTTATTTTGTTCATTGATTATTTTTCTAGAATGTGTTGGATAGGTCTTCTAAAGAATATATATGAATATTTTGAAAAGTTCTAACCCTTCAAAACTTTGGTTGAAAATGAATCAGATCGAAAAATCAATTGCCTCAGTTCTTATTGAGGAGGGGAATTTACCTCATATGAATTTGACTTTTGTGAACAACATGAAATAAAATGGAAATTCTCCACCACAAGGACTCCTCAGAAAAATAGTGTTGTTGAAGGAATAAACAAAATAGTTCAACAAATGGCACGAGCTATGCTATATGAATATGGAACTCCTACAACCTTCTAGCATGAAGCCACATTTGATGTCGTAACTATTCTCAGCCAAGCAAATGTTCGGGTAAATAACACTCAAACTCCACATGAACTTTGGTATGTTAAGGCTCCTAATATAAAATACTTTAAAGTTTTTGGAAGAAAATGTTATATCAAAAGGTCTAATGAAAAACTTGGTAATTTTGAACCTAGAGCAGACGAAGGTATTCTTCTTGGTTACTCTTCTAGAAGTAAAGGATATAAATGTTATAATAAAAGACTTGGAAAAATTGTTGAAATCATTGATGTTGTAGTTGATAAAGCATGAAAAAATCCAAAACAGATAAAATCAACAAAAGATTATGAAAATGAAGAAGATGGGGATTATTTTCCTGCATCAAATCAAAATCATATTGAAGAAGAAACTAATGAAGCACCTTAAGAAGAGATAATGGTAGAAGAAAAGACTCCATCCAGGTATGTTCAGAAAAATCATCCAGAAACTCAAATTTTAGGTGAAAAAGAGGTAGGTGTACAGACAAGAAGTACTATTATAGGGACCACAAGCTATCTAGCATTACTATACACCACCGAAAATGAAAATGTAAAAGAAGCATGCAAAGATGAATGTTGGTACAAGGCCATGGATGAAGAACTTGAGCAAATTAAAAAAAAAAAAAAAAAAAAAAAAAAAAAAAAAAAAAAAAAAAAAAAAAAAAAAAAAAAAAAAAAAAATGATTCTTGGGAATTAGTTCCTATACATCATGATAAAAATTATTATTGGAACTAAATGGATTTTCAAAAACAAGTTGAATGAAATTGGAGAAATCATTAGAAACAAGGACATACTTGTTTGTAAAAGGTATGCTCAACAAGAAGGTATACATTTTGAAGAAACTTTTGCACCTATTGCTAGACTTGAAGCTATAAGGATGTTTCTTGCTCTTTCTAGCTTTCAGAAATTCAAAGTATACCAAATAGATGTAAAATCATCCTCCCTAAACAGTGATTTAGAAGAAGTTTATATTGAACAACCAGAAGGATTCATTCTTGGAAATGATGAAAAAATTATATGCAGACTCAAAAAGGCCCTTTGTGGTTTGAAGCAGGCTCCAAGGGCCTCGTTCTACCACCTTCACAAATATCTACACCAACAAGGTTTTACAAAAGGTTCAACAGATACCAATCTATTTACAAAGATTGAAACTGAAAAATTGCTAATTATTATTTCTTATGTTGACGAGATCATTTTTGGTAGTAATGAAGAAACAATGAGTCGGAATTTTGCCTCAGTAATGCAGCAAGAATTTGAAATGTCCTTGCTTGGTGAACTTACCTATTTTCTTGGTCTACAAGTTCAACAAAATAAAGGTGGTATTTTTCTTTCACAAAACAAATGTCTGAAAGAGATCTTGAAAAGGTACAAATGGAAGGCTCTAAACCTGTATTTTCCAATGGTAACAGGATGTGGTCTCAGCTCAAATGATGAATCAGTAGTAGTACATCAACCTAACTACATATTCATGATTGGTAGTCTGCTTTATCTAACACGTACCTGACTTGACATCATGCATGTAGTAGGAATAGTTGGAACATTCCAAGAAAATCCAAAGGAATCACACCTTCAGGCAGTCAAAATAATTTTCAAATATCTTCAAGGAACTTAGGACTTTGGTTTATGATATCCTAGAAATGCAGATCTTACTCGTCATGCATATACAGATGCAGATTGGGAAGGAAGTGTTGATTATATAAAAAGCACTACTGTTGGTGCATTTTGTATGGGTTCCGGGTTAGTTCCTTGGTTCAGCAAGAAACAAAGTTTAATTGCTTTATCTATAGCTGAAGCAGAATATGCAGCTGCTGCATCTTGCTACACATAATTACTATGGATGATGCAAACCTTGCAAGACATTTGGATCACATGTAATCCACCCATCTCCATTCTATGTGAAAATACAAGTGCCATCAGTATTTCAAAAAATCCAGTAATGGACTCCAAGACCAAGCACATACCCATCAAATACCATTTTTACGTGAACAAGTCCTTGAACAAAAGGTCAAACTGGAGTATGTTCCCTCCAAAGAACAGGTTGCTGATATATTCACTAAACCACTATTGTGAAACTAGCTCAAGAAAAAGATAGAAAGGATAGATCAATGCCTTAAAATTTAGCCTCTTTGATGGGGCAACCTCCTTTACGTTACATAAATGAACAATTTGTGGATGATACAAATGAAAAAACCTCCTTTCTATATATAGGAGTCTAAAGAGTCATAATATAACCCAGCCAACCTAACAATAATAATGTAAAGCCACAAAAATAACAATAGAGGGGTTCTCCCCGGCTGCGGGTGACTGACCGGGCAATTAATGAGCAGGCGGCGTCATTCAATGACAAGTGGCCGCCAGCTCTAGACAGATGGGCCGAAAACTCGCAAAGGAGTCCGGCCAGAGTTAAGGCAGGCGGGCTCTCTCAAGTTGGCAGGGGTATTAGACTGCCAAGAGGCGGCATTTCGACGCCGAGAGGTAGGCATTCGCGAGGTTCAGGAGAGCGAAGCTCTGGTTATCTAGTTGAGCGGGGTGTTAGGCTGAGGAATTCTCTGATTTCAAGAGTGAGCGGTGAGGGGAACTGTCGGCGGAAGCTGGTGAAACGCGACAATAGCTCTGGTGAGCGCAGCTCTGGTTGTCTGGTGAGCGAAGCTCTCGTTGTCTGGTTGTCCGGTTGTCTGGTTTCGTTAGGGAGAGGAGTACTCAATTCTTGGATGTCTGTCCAGTGTGGGAGAAAGATTGCCCATCAACCTTGGCCCTCAGCTATTGAGGCCTTGGTTGAGAGCCTGAATCTTCTGAGAACTTGGGCTGTTGCTTTAGTCTGGGGCAGCACTGTCAATGACCGAATTTTGATCTGTGCAGCGTGGCCGTCTCCTGGGGTCCTGGTTCAAGGGGCATTTCTAGGGCGCATTGTTTTTTCTAGGAGTGGGTCGGGTCAATTAGCTGGGATAATCTCTCCGGGTGTGGTTCTGTATCAGGCCTGGCCTCTGTCCTGGGAGAAAAAAATCGACATCCAGCTCTTGAAGAGTCTGCGTCCTTTGGTTAGCTTTGGCGTTGAATCATGCCACGTGAACGGCAACGTGGTGCCTGTCGGCGTGGTGGCTCAAGAGGTAGAGCCCGAGCAAGAGCCTCGTCTCCACAGTCCTCTGCGTCCTCAGAGGAAATTCTCTCTCCACAAGCTCGCTCAGGGAGAGGGCGAGGCAGAGGGCGGGGTAGAACGGCAGTATGTCCCTTTGGTGGGCATCCATCAACCTGTTTCATGTTCCCCTACATCCTGGACAATGTTGTATATTTCGTCTCAGTGTGCATTGAAAAATGCGAGCACCAAGACCGACCTGGAGCCCCAGCTGATCCAAGGCCACCATCGCCTGTTCATGGTCAGCAATTTCAGTCTCAGGAAGTCACGGGTGAGGTGGCGAGAAATCAAGCTAGACCAAGCGAGCCTGAGAGGGACACTGCACCTTACACCGACACGAGTGCCTCAGACTCCTATGGCTGCCCGGTGGTGGAGGAGCCACACGGCACTTTCATCCCCCCGATGGTGGAGGAGCCTCCAAATCCTCGCACCTAGGCGCGCAGTCTGGGCTTCAATGGTGGTATGGCTATGTTCTGTTCATTTTTGGAAGTCTTCTAAGCTGCACCGGTCGATTTTGGGAGTCATTCCATGTCTATGTTCATTTCTGCAAGGTCTGTGTCAATCATGGTTTATGTATCCGAGTCTGTAATGTCGGTTCTGCCTTTTCAGTTCAGCGTCTGTAAGCACTTTCTCAGTATTGTAAGGGTCTGCAACTTCCTCCCTCGTGTTGCAGGGAGTGGCAGGTTCAGTTTTGTAGTCTTCAGTATAGTTATGGTTCTAGTTGGAGAAAAGAGGACGGTCTCTCAGTCCTCCCTCTCAGGCTCAATTTCAGATTCAAAATGTCATCCTGACCATGTAGCCAATTTTGGCGGAAAATGTAACCCTCTGTAACTTTTTGTATTATAATAGAATAGTTTGATTTACAAAAAAAAAACAATAGAGGGGTTCTATGGGGCACAGTAATAACAATATGGGGACAATAGGGGCACAAAAATATTAATAAGGGGTACAACTACAATAGTAATGGGGTAATCACTAGTATTATAGGGACCCAACAAAGCCCTCCCCTTCAAAAAAAGTATTGTCCTCAACGCTTGGGTAGTTCTAGATGCTTTTGTATAAAATTATCATCCTCCCATGTGGAATCTTTAGTGGATAAGTTCTTCCACTTGATAAGATACTCTGAAATTGATCAATTTCATAGCTCTCGAGTTCTTGTTTCTGTGACTGCTTCCGGTTCCAATATAATTTTTCCTTCCTCATAAAGTTCTGGCAATATTGTTTGAATTTGGAGCTTGTCGCCTATAACCTTCTTTAAACATGAAACATGGAAAACTGGGTGCACTCGAGAAGTTGCAAGAAGCTCCAATTTGTATGCCATCGTACCAATCTTTTTCAACACCTTGTATGGACCATAATACTTTGGTGATAATTTATTATCCTTCTTAGCGTGCTTGAGGGGCATTTTTTTATATGGTTGTAGCCGTAGGAATACCCAATCACCTACATCAAAACTTCTTTCGCTGCGATGTTGATCTGCCTATTGTTTCATTCTATTTTGTTCCAACACGAGGTTATCCTTTAAGAGTTGGAGGACTTGTTGTTGATATTCGATGTGATGTTCCACTCCTTGAACCTTAGAATTTTCTCTTAAATATTATGTGATGGATGGTGGTTGATACCCATAAAGTTCCATAAATGGTTTCATTTTTGTTGTTGTATGGAAGGAAGTGTTATACCACCATTCGGCCAGAGGAAACCATTTGACCCATTGTGTCTATTTATTAGATACAAAGCAATGAAGATATCCTTCTAAACAGTTGTTTCCTATCTCAGTTTTCCCATTAGATTGAGGATGATAAGATCAGCTATGAGCTAACTGAGTACCAAGACAAGAAAATAATTTTGTCCAAAAATTTCCAGTGAAAATGGGATCTCTGTCACTTACAATAATCTTTGGGTTTCCATGTAGCTTTTGAATTATTTCCATGAATGTAGTAGAAACTGTACTAGCTTTAAATGGATGTGATAATGCATAAAAGTGTGCATACTTGGTAAGTCTGTCAACTACCACCATGATGACACTCTTTCCCTCAAACTTGGGGAAACCTGTGATAAAATCCATTGAAACCTCCTCCCAATGTTGGCTTGGAATGGATAAAGGTTGTAATAGACCCAGTTTCTTAATTGTTTCAACTTTATTTTGTTGGCAAACCAAACATTCCGCCATGAACTTTTGAATATTTGGTTTAAGTCCATCCCAAAAAAATTCCTTCTTCACCCTGTGATAAGTTTTTAAAAACCCTGACTACCCTCCTAAGGGAGAAGTGTGCAATTCCATAAGAATCTTTTGTTTTAGCTGGGAATTCTTACAGAGGTATAAGCGATCTTTGTAACATAACGAATCATTTCTCCAGCTAAATGTATCAGACGTACTGGAATCTTGTTGTAACTTTCGAATAAGTGTCCACACTTCTTCGTCATTCTTCCATTCCTCCCTTGCTTCGTTTATCCAATCTGGTTGGATAATAGAAATGGCGCACAACAATGCTTCCACATCCTCATCCTTTCTTCAGAGTGCATCTGCCACCAAATTTTGCTTCCCTTTTTTGTAGATGACTTCAGAGTCATAACCCAACATCTTTGTGACCCACTTTTGTTGCTCTTCAGAGGATAATCTTTGCTCTAAAAAGTATGTAAGCCTATCATTATCCGTTTTTACCTTGAAGTGTCTTCCCATTAGCTAGGGTTGCCATTTCTTAAGTGCATGGAGTATTGCCATCATTTCATTCTCATAAATAGCTTTGTGTAAAAACTTTCCCTTGATTGGACAACTTTCAAAAGCAATAGGTCTTTCATCTTGCATTAAAACAACACCAATTCCATTTCCTGAAGCATGACATTCCATAATAAAGGTTTTTGTGAGGTCCAGTGTAGCTAAGACTGGTGCTTGGCACATTGCCTCTTTAAGATGTTCAAAGGCCTTTGTTGCTTCTAGAGTCCATGAAAATGCATCTTTCTTCAATAATGTTGTTAGAGGTGCTTCTATTCTCCCATAATTATTAACAAACTTGTGATAATACCCTGTCAATCTGAGAAATCCTCACAGATGCTTTATGGATGTGGGGATTTTCCATTGCTTAATGGCTTTAATTTTGCTACGGTCTACCTTAACTCCTTCATGAGATACAATATGACCCAGATATTCCACCTCTTGTACTCCAAAGAAGCATTTGGATATTTTTGCATATAATTATTTCTCTTGCAATAGTTGTAGCACCCTGTCAACATGTTCAACATGATCCTTCCAAGACTTGTTGTAGATTAGTATATCATCAAAAAATACTAACACAAATTTTCTAAGGAATGGTTGGAAAATTGAATTCATCAAACCTTGAAATGTTGAAGGTGCATTGGTAAGGCCAAAAGGCATGACCAAAAATTCATAATGACCCTCATGAGTTCTAAATGTTGTT
>APFE030774383.1:0-10700 GCA_000404065.3 Pinus taeda
AATTAATCTAAGTATTATTAATAAAAACATTAGAATACAATAAATTAAAACAAAATTTAAAATACAAACTATTCACACCAAACTATACTACACAAGTAAAAAAAACTTATTTAAATAAAAGAAAATTACACTAAAATTTAACTAATCTAAATAAAAAAGAAAACTTATAAAACAAAAATAATTTAAATAAAACAAAACTTACAATTACCATTAAACTACGGCTCATTCTAAGAAAACGCATTAAAATGATGCTTCAATGAATTACATCGATGGATAGCACTCAAACAAGAACCTAAACAACTGATATATGCCATTCATCTAAAATGTACGAATATGGTTTGAAACAAAGCAAAAAAAAATAATACACGCAATTCTAAATATTAAAACATATTTACTACTACTCGCGATCGTCAATAAAAAAAAGCATATTTATTAAATTAATTTTGACGTACTATTTCAAATATTACAACATTGATTTTATCAAAGATTTAGCCAAAAAAAACCTGAAACAAAAGTAAAACCAACGTTAAAATAGATAAACTAGATGGATGAGCTACTTGTCTTAGAGTTGTTCGTTGGTTCGTTTCAATATTTATTCTCCCCGTAACCACAACACCAGGAAGGAAGTTTTGGTTTTAAATTTAAACTCTGTCCGCGTCTTTTTTCATTTCAGTTTGGTCCGGCCGTACACCAAGGCCAGCATTATGGATCATCATAAACTTTGTGAGATGACCTATATGAAATCTAGCTGCTTAATTTATGTCTAGAGGCGAGAATGAGGCGATATTGATGGAGATTTGGAATGCATAGGATTTTTTTGTTCACCAGGAAATGAGACGACATTGATGGAGATTTGCAGTGGAAAGGATTTTTTGTTCACGCAGAAGACCCAAGAATCTTGCAAGTTTTTTGAAGTGCATAGGATTTTTTGTTCACCAGAAAATGAGGCATGGAGATTTGGAGTGCAAAGGATTTTGTGTTGACGCAGAAGACCCAAAAAAACTTGTTATGAGGTGTGTGAATCACAGAGAAAAAATAAAATGATGATGTCCATGTGATTTCAAAAAAAAATAATAAAAATAATAATGTCCAGGTGATTCCAAGAAAATTGATGATGTCCATGCGATTTCACCTTGCTCAACATCTGTATGGATACCATACCATTATCCTAGTAATTTAATGGAAGGATGGGATAATCCATAACTCAGTAAAAAATGCTTTCAAAAAATTAAAGGGAAAAAATCTTGGTGTAGTTTGACATAGGAAGCATAAGTTTGACATTGGCTAAAAAATTTACAGGAAAGAAAACTAAAGTGAAATGAATAGTGTTTGCCTTGAAAGTAGAGTTTAAGGGAAATGCACCTGTAGCTGAATCCCTGTTAGTTATCCAGAAAGAGCATTGATTATGCCTTACCAGCTCAACTCAGCTCGCTCTTCCCTCTTCGGTTGGAGGTTCCAATCCATAACATAATCTAACAGATCCCTGGAATAATTTTTATGGAAATGAAAGGAATGCATGAGATTTGAAATAAAACAGTGAAATTTTAGAAATGAACTAAAAAGAAACGATGGTGTCTATGAGAGTAGACAAAAGCAGAATGCAATAGAAAGAAGGCATTACCGTCGAAGAACAGTGACTGTTTAACAATTCGGTCACCCTTCCGCTGAAGTTGGGAAATTGTTTGCCTCTTCGCCTCTCGACTCAGGCATACCCACACGCACAGACTTAGAACAGAAACTTATCAGGCATACCCACACGCGCAGACTTAGAACAGAAGCTTATCAGACCACACAAGCATATCAGTCCACATAGAAATATCGGACAAGACCAATGGACAGATTTCTGCAGTCTTCTATATATCGTTTCTTTCAACGGATATCTATTTATCTGTCCGTTCTTGAACAACCGTTAAAAGTTTTAAACGGATATATGTCTGCTTTCTTGAACAACCGTTTCACAGAGAAATCCATGCTGACTGGCCAATTCGTCCTCATTTTCGGCCATAGTCTCATCCTTTTCAACTTTTTAAGAACAATTCCGTTATGTTGTGTGGCACGTTGCTTTGTCGTTGTCATAGTGATGGATAACCATACGGTAGTGATGGATAACGACGTTGCATTGTTGTTCTGATAGTGATGATGGATAACGACGTTGCATTGTTGTTGTGATAGTGATGGATAACCATATGGTAGTGATGGATAACCGTGTCATAACGATATAGTAGTGATCATAATCTTGTGAAAACAAAACAGCTTTTTGAAATGGAAGAAAGCAAAACGTTACCAAATTTAGAAACCAGAATATTAAATACATTATTGAAAATTCCAAAAACAAAACAAAATTGAAATCGGCTTGCAAGAAACGGCTCAAATTACTCCGCTATCTCTTAACTAAATGTTAGAGTGGAATTCAACCTATATTAATTAAAACAGCGGAGAAAAGCAAAAAGTTATCTAAATTTAGAACGGTTAATATTAATTACATTTTTGAAAGTTACACAAACAAATACATGTAATTTTGAATTAAAAAAAAACAAACAAAAATAATTAACTTTTAAATTTGAATTAAAAACAAACAAATAAAAACAATTAACTTTTGAATTTAAAAAAATGTAAAGTAAAATATTAAAAGTTACATTTAAAAAAAAATACTTAATTTCTTGTGAGGTAAAAGATTGGAAATTTCAAAGTTAGTAAGACCGAATTGTTGATGGCAAAGTTAAAAGTTAAATTTAAAATAGCATTGATTTGCTTTTAAAGTGAAAAATTGGAATTCAAAGTAAAACATAAAATATAGAACCCATTTCTATCTAAATTGTAGTTTGAAATTGACATATAGTAACCTTGTTATAATAAATAATTTAGAACATACCTTGAATGTGGAAGAACAATAAATTCAATCAAATCTACTTGACATATAACCCTATAAGCTAGTTGGTCATACAACCCTTTCTTCTCAATAACATTATGAACTTCTTGAATATGGATCGTAGACTTATTTAAATTTCTATTTCTGATATCTTTATATTTTGGTCTATGTTGTGAATGGAGATAGTTTGTTCTCTATATTTAAGTTGAACATGAAAACCAAATTTATCAATTTAAAGGGTTTAGTTGATACCAATTAGTTAAACTTTGAATAGAATATGTAATGGAACAACAATTTCCATGACAATTAGAAAAATTATAATGTTTAAGATGGACCAACTAATATCCAAAATTTGTTGTTCTCAAGCATTACTATGGAGGTCTAAATCACTTATTTTTTGTATAAGCTAGAAATGATTTCTTATCTTGAATTTATTCCTAGACATGTCTATATTGAAACAATCCTTCCAATTATGGTTATCCTGCATAACCAAATCCTAATTCAAATTATCAAAGAAAGTATATTATTGCATGGTCTATTAACAAAATATAAAATGTTGTGCATAATATTTTTATGCATGATATTCTCTATAAATGTAGACTTAGATGTCTGCAATCATACCCTTATTTTCGGAAACCTAGTCTCTTAGACCTAATCCTCTTCCAATAACCCCACCAAATCAATTTAAACAAACTTTGCACATCATATCTAGTGTAAAACCCTAATCTATCTAGCCCTCTTGGTTGTGATCCTTTGGAGAGAGCCCTCTCTGGCTTGGTAGGGCTAGCTACCAATTGAAAAGACTGGTCTATGGTTACCTCAGCTGGACTCTTCCTTAGCCGTAGAGATCGAGACGAGTGATAACACCCCCGAGGAACCTAGTAGAGACATTGGGCATAGGTATGTTAAGAATATTTATTTATAGATTTTTATTCCTAATCCTTGGTTTTTTCCATGTTCTTCTCTTGTAGAAGTTTTAGGCCTCAAGATGGCTCTTCCACTAGAAGATCTTAGCAAGGATATGGGGTTGTGTTTGGGTTTCTCCACTCTTGTTGAACCATTTGAGTGTGGCATAGGCCTCTCATTTTTTGTTGTTGTTTTCCATACCTAGAAAAGTGCTAATGTGTAACGAGGAGCATATTACTATGAAGGGATAGGTTATTCTAGAGCTGAAATTTGACTTGAGAGCGCAACCAATCATTAGAGGGATTTTAACACTTAACTAATTCAAGAAAAGATCACTTAGATAGAAAAGGGAACTTTTTGATGAGGGACATAATCCTAAAAAACACTGAGGTGTTTGCTGATATGGAAGGTTCAATTGTTCATGTTGGTCATACAAGTGGCGTGCTTGCAAGAACTTAATGGAAAATGGGGCCTCCTCGTGGTCATGGGTGCACTCCTAGGAGTAAACATCCAACCCCAGTAAAGGCTATTGATCCTCGAAAATATGCATGCATGCTTATCTGCCTATGTATCTTTAGCTTTCATTTACATTTCCTTGTCTTAGCTCTGTTGTCTATGGCCATATAGATAAATCTCATGTATTGTATTTGAGAGCCATAAAATATATATTTTCTTTTCATATTTTGAAACATTTAAGGTTACTTGTTTGGTCAGGTTTCCAAACAAAAAAGTATTACATTTCCCAGAAATTAAGTAAAAAAAATCAGGAGGGAAAGGAGAGAATGCTCGTGGTATTGGAATGTCAACAAAATAATTAGATATGACAATCATTAATCGTTTGAAAGGTTAGAAAATGGAAAGAAGACTATTGAATACTTAAATGTGGGTTGTTCTCTTCAAATTAATCTCAATATCATGACATAAGGGCGAGCGAAATAAAGAGCTCATTTAGAATCAAACAAGAAGGTAGAAATGGGTACCATAAATCCCTGTCCATGAAAATTGGGGTAAATGGAAATTAGTATCTCCTCCATTGAAATAAGGTTATGCTAACCTCCATACCTATCTTTCTTATAACATAATCTTGGGGATACTATTAATAATGCAATATGATACAAAACCGTTTTCCATTCAAAATTCGAAACCCTGTAATTTAGACCAAGGGCTAAATTTCATCGGTAAAATTTTCCACTAAGATTATTTTTTGTTGAAATATGCATGAAAAAAATATTATTATAAATAATCACAATATAGCCTATAATAAAGTTATAATTTGGTTAATTTCTTCTTCTTTTTTTAATCTAGGAAATGTGATAGGTTCTATGTGTTACACGTTTTGATGATTGTCATGGATTAAATTTTATTTGCATTTAAATCCATTTAATTTATATGGCTTCCCTAGTTTATTAATTTAATGTTAAATTTTTCTTTTAACCTAAATTGAAAATAAATTCCAAATTAGATATGCTAATAATTGTGCTAATCGGAAGAATATATCTTTCATAGTTCTAATTTAGTTAATTTCTATGTTTTTTTCAATATATGAAATGTGATAGAAATATCGGGGTAAATATTTCATAGTTCTAATTTAGTTAATTTCTATGTTTTTTTTTAATATATGAAATGTGATAGAAATATTGGGGTAACCATTTTGATGGTTATCATTGATTGAATTTTATTTGTAGTTCAATCCATTTAATTTATATGCCTTCGCTAGTATGTCTTAATTTAATGTTAATGTTTTCTTTTAACTTAAATTCAAAATAAATTCAAAAATATATATGCCTATAATTATGGTAATCGTAAGAATAGATCTTCCATAATTATAATTTAATTTCTAGGTTCATCGTAGATATTCGAACCCCATGGAATATGTTGTAATATTCATGGTAATATTGACATATAAATCATAAGATTTTTGAACCCATGGAATATGTTCGAATATTCATGGTAATATTGACATGTCAATCATGAGATTTATGAACCCATGGAATATGTTGGAATATTCATGGTAATATTGACATATCAATGATAAGATTTATTTTCAAGTTAAATATACTCTAATAATTAAACTATTTCACAATTATTAATTTTAGAAGGCATATCATCACATCATATTGGGCATGTGGTATTTCTAATCCATGGTAATGTAAGAAGAACTATTTCCAATTAAAGGATTCCCATAATAATAGTGGGGGTGAATCTACATCGATAAACATATTTTTATATATTATATAACTCCAATAATAATAATAATAATAATAATAATAATATATTTTAGTTAATTTTTATGAATTTTTTAATGCAATATGTATAATGGGATTAGCTTTTTTCTTCTTATCATAGACTGATGGTTGTAGCAGTTTTCAATCCATTTAATTATATGGTCAGAATAGTTATAATAAAACCAATAAATCATTATTTAGTCAAAATATTTTATATACATTATATTCTAAGTCAAGTGTTTAGGGTTTAGGAATTATAACACTTTAGTAAATTCTTTTAATAAAAATTTAAATAAAATTTACAAAACACTTTTTAAAATGTTATAAAATACTTAGGGTTTAGGGTTTAGTGTTAGGGTTTAGGGTTTATAGCACTTTAGTGAATGTTTTTAATAAACACTTAAATACAAGTTACAAAATATTTTTAAAATTGTTATTAAATTCTTAGGGTTTACGATTTATAATTTAGGGTTTAGGATTTAGGGTTTGGGGTTTAGGGTTTGGGGTTTAGGGTTTAGGGTTTATAACACTTTATACAATGCTTAGGGTTTAAGTTTTATTGGTTTAGGGTTTAGGGTTTAGAGTTTAGGGTTCATGGTTTCACATTTCTAACACCACCTTAGTAATTGTTTTAATAAACACCTAAATAAAAGTTACAAAACACTTTTTAAAATGTTATAAAATGCTTAGGGTTTAGGGTTTCTAGTTTAGTTTTTGAGGTTTATGGTTAAGGGTTTAGGTCGAGGATTTAGGGTGTAGGGATGAACCACCCCACCTTAAAGACAAGAACATAGTCCCACGATTTTCAAATCATAAAGACAAGAACATAGTCCCACGATATACATCTGAGTCACCAACATAATAAAAAGTACATAAATCTACATTATAAATGGGAGCAAGTATTACAAATGGTAGCTTTATGAGTCTACCAACAACAATCTAGTAGATTTCACATTTTCAGGCCAAGGAAAGAGCATTCTTAATCAATATTGTCCCATAATACCTCACACTTACCTCTTTGTGTGTTCTGGTTTCTCTATGAAAATAACCCCCAGAAAGCCCTGAATGTAGTTATTTCAATTTTTTTTTAGAATCTTCCCATTCCAAACAATGAAGAAAAACTCCACCAATTTTGTTTTCTGAAAAGGATGTTATTCATTACATTGAAAGGAGTCTATTTGAGTCTTAATTATTTTATTTTCCTCACATCTAAATAATGAGTAGTTTCATGCGTTGGGAAGATATTGATATCAATATACCATGAGTAATAATTATCTGGAACACATGAAATTTCATTCTAAGTTAAAAATAATTCATCATTTGAATATAAATCATTGTCATGTGCATAAATAGAATCAACAAATAGCTTACAAATACCTTTTCCTCTAACAATTTGGGATGGTTTTATCTCAATGTCATATTGCTGGAGAGCTATCCCCCTTCAAAAGCATAGCTCATAAACGTGATAGGGATTTCATCATTTTGACTGTTCTTTTGGGTGATAACAACAAAATATGCACTATCACATGCAAGCATGTGCATAGTGAAGTTGTTAAAAAAATTAGGAGTTATTTATCAAGCCACAACAATCAATGTCCATTTCCCTCTAGATGTTGACACTAGAATTAATTAGCCCAAAAGTAATCATCATATAATAAATAGTGCTCCATATATTTTTAAAGGTAATCTTATGCTAATCTACATGATAGACCATAACCTAGTTGTAAACTAAAAATTTCCAATAAAAATAACATATCAGAGCGAGAGACGTGTTGTAAAATCTACTCCATGGGCGAAACATGATAGTTTTCCTTATCTTAGGATTTATTAAGATTGAAAGAATGGACGCAAAGTTGAATATCACTATTTTTATTTCTTACAAGAACTAGATTTTCTAACCACTGAGTGTGTTAGATAGTAAATATTATCCTAGCTGCTAGACATTTATATAATTCACTTTTAAAAGAAGGTTCAAGTTTGGGATTCAATCTTCTAAGTTTCTATTGAAAAGGAGTTTCTTAAGGTTTCATTGCAATCACATTTTGCGTTACAATTTGGTTAAATTATTTAAATCATCATAAGTCCAAGTGAACACATGTTTTTATTCCTTAAACGTAGGATGAAATATGACATTTCGTTTTTAAAACAATCAACCCTTAATTTTATATTTTTTGAATTGACTTTACTTCATAAATTGATAGTTTTATATGGCATAGAGGAAATATTTGTTTTATAATTCATAGCCACTATAAAGTTTTCATGGAGATCATAAAAATTCTCTAATTGGAAAATACATTTTAAACCCTAAGCATTTTATAGCATTTTAGCAAGCGTTTTGTAACCTTTTTTTAAGTGTTTATTAAAAGCTTTTATTAAAATTTTATAAACCTTAATCCTTAAACCCTAAAGCCTAAGCATTTTATAACGTTTTAAACCCTAACACCTAAACCATAATAATTTTCTAACATTATAATATAAAACCCTTAAGGAGAAATCAAATTACCTTGTAAATGCCCCTAGTCACGAAGTAAACAGGGAGCAAATTCCAACGCAAATGTAACCAAGGACAAGGCTTAATGTAGAATGAAAGCAATAGAGAATTTTTTTACTGAATACAAAAAAAATTAGTTTAATATGTGAGTTATGTTAGATTAATAGATCTATTATCGAACTTTGGAATTTAAATTGAGAGATATAGTGCAGATTACAATGACTACCAAAGAAAAAGGATGGAAAGAAGCATTATATATTGTTTCAAAGAGGTAAGTAAATACAAGAAACTATATGCATACAAATATATTGGTGAAATGAGAATGAAATACCTCTTCTTTAAGAGATAAGGATGAACACTACTATTTATAACCAATTTTTCCACGAAAATATCTAGCTGTGAGGAAAACACATGGCAAGTTTTGAATTGATAAAGGCTGGAATTGATAACTTGGATAACAATGTTGGTTTTGAACATTGCCAAGGTAGAAAATGTAGGATGAGGAAAATAGATTAGTATATAATGGAATAACCCTTACTTATAGTAGTAAGTTTAAATGTTGCTCGCTTGTAATTTACTTGGAGTGAAAGGAACCTCGAAAAAGGTAAATAGGAACAAAGGTGATTATAGTGAGTAGAGACAATATAGGGAACTAACTCTTTAGAATGGAAAGTATATAATTTGAAATGAATTAGAGGGAAAAAAAAACATAAACTAAGTGGTGTTATACAAGGAGATCTTGTAGTTAAATTATAATCATATTAAATGAAATTGATATCCTTTGCAAC
The DNA here is from genome assembly GCA_000404065.3 of Pinus taeda. NCBI lineage: Eukaryota > Viridiplantae > Streptophyta > Pinopsida > Pinales > Pinaceae > Pinus > Pinus taeda. The sequence continues at coordinate 9,280 of APFE030774383.1, forward strand.
AAACAATGTAAATGGAGAATAATGTGATACATTAAAGTAATAACTATATATAGCCAAAAATTGAATTAATAAATTTTCAATCTTTAGAATCCAAAATAGTTTCCTTATAACGTAATGAAAATTAATAGCTTATACTAGTATTATATGACATGGAAATGGGGTAGATAAAACAATATAGAATACTAGTATTTTAGATTCATGAACAATTTTAATAATGTTAAAGCAATATTTTTTTTTTTAGTATGAGATGGACCTATGTTACACTTAGCTTACTCTAGCCTAGCCTATCCTAGCCTCCTTTAGCAAAACTAAATCTATTATAGCCTACCCTATTTGAGTCTAGCCTAAAGTAGTCTATCCTAGTTTACTATAGCTTAGCCTATCAAACTCTAGCCTAACTTACTCTAGCATAATTGTTCCTGTCCTACTTTCACCTAGCTTAGCATACTCTAGCCTATCCTAGCCTATCCTATCCTAGACAAGCGTAGCTTCCAGTAGGTTGGCCTACCCTAATCTATCCTAGCTTAATTTGGCCTATCCTAGCCTCACCTATTCTAGGCTACCATGTCCTACTTTACTCTAGCCTAGCCTATTGTAGCCTATTGTAGCCTAACTTACTTTAGCGTAGCATACTGTAACCTACACTAGACTAGCCTACATTACACTAGCCCTAGCATAGCCTACTTTATCTTCACCTCCTCCATCTTCACCTCCTCCTACTCCACCACCACCACCACCTCCACCTCCTCCTCCTACACCTCCACCTCGTCACAAAACCTAAAAAAAAAAACAAAATTGCATATCATTTCATTCTCTTTATTTAGAATACTTATTGCTTCATTCTTTAGAGTGATAATTAAGATATCAATATATACATGATAATATAACAAATAGTATCAAAAGCTATTGACAAAAATCACACCCAAGTCAATCTTTATTTTTAATGTCCAAAACTATTTAAAATCAATAGATTAATTATATCAAATATTAAAAAAAAAAAACAAAAAGGAGAATTACTATAGACATAAATATTCTCGTAACATACAAACACAACACGACAAAACTTCATAAAACCTCCACTGGTCATAAGCGTTATTATTGTCGTGTTCCATCGTACTTCATGGAAATGATTGTTATGTTATGGGTTCTATTTTCCTGACGGAAGTCCCTGTGGCTTAAGCTAACAGTTTTTAGTTTACAACATATGCAACGTTTTTCTGTGGACAGTACATATATAATACAATTTTTTGTTTTTTAAAGAACTTGTGCTATTGCATTTATATACTGAATAATTTGATTTTCCCTAAACTAATCATTTACTTTCTTGATAATCACTACATTGCTACGAAATAAGAAATTAACCACATCAAGAAAATTTAAAACACAGAAGAAGATCAAATACTGTATGGATTCATGAAGCC
>APFE030774394.1:13606-44937 GCA_000404065.3 Pinus taeda
CTTGGAGAGAGCCCTCTCAGGCTAAGGAGGCTAAGCCTTAGTCAAAAGATTGGTTTGAAACAGTTACTTGAAGTCTTCCTGGTTTGCAGCCTTCCAGGGCATGATTTTGAGATAACAACCGCCATAGGTCCTAAAGCGGTGCAATCAATACCACCCCGCCACTCTAACCATTTTCCCTGGCCATTAATCCTCGCGCATATCCTCTGCCCGATGACTATTGGATCCATCTTCCCAATATCCAACGGCTCACAATCATCTTCCACCTCACCTCCGGGTACTCCTTGCCAAGCATTATCCATCGTCCGTCCGTGCGATCTGACGGCTGATCTTCCTTCTTCATTCACCTATACTGTCCATGACCATAGCCATTTCATACTCCTGAAAGGACAAAGGTGGCCAATGTTTAGCACTCTACTCAGTTACTCTTCAACCACCGCATTTAACAAGCACGATGGCTGAGAAGGAAAAGGACAAGCCTCGAGTAGTTAAATGCATTTATCAGTTATGGAACTTCTTCCATACGATACTCCACCTACTCGAGAAGGACAACAGAGCATCCAAGAAGATCAATTTTTCTCACTGAAGCAGGCAGACTACACCAGAGACTCCATCAAAGAGTTAAAGCGGTTGGTGGTCAATTATGATCCCTCCATGCCTAGTAGCAGAACATTTTTGTAATGAAACTCTATATATACCCAAAAAATAGATGTAATCAGGGTTGATGGTTGTTGTTTTGATGTAAGGTTCAACTTCTGGAGACTGTAACTACTTTGATACTTGCAGCATCTCGTCTTCATTTTCAGCTAATACAAGCTTCTTTTGTTGTTAATTGCTCACTGTCCACTTCTATTCTGTTCTAGGTTGTGCTTGTTATGCAGTTTTCACGTACTCTTGATATTTAGCATTAGAGGAGCCGTCATCCTACCTCTGTGTTGAAGTCTAGTATGTATCATTGAATGTGTTATGCAGGTTTCTATTAACTTAGAGCCAGAGAGATATCATCCTGTCTGTGCATTAGGAAATATATTTACAGACCCTTTTACTGGTTGCAGCCAGCCATCACATGGTCTTGTGTATTTGCTGGTGTGGTCAGTATTCTCCATGTTCACCTAGTTCCTTAAACTGTGAGTAATTGGTGGTCTAAAGCCTTGTAGTCTGAGGGTGTTCACGCATATCTGGAGTTAAGCATAGTAGAAGTGGTTATCTGGCTTGAACAAGCATCATTCCTTCCATTCATCCATTTCCAACATTAAGTTGAGTTTTGTAATGTTCCTGAGCATCTCCAAGATACAACTTAGGAGAGTTTCTTGGGGTGATAACATTAAATGGTGCCATTACCGGGGAGAGGAGGTTGAAGCTTAGCTTCCCTGGGAAATGACACAGTTCCAGCTTTGATGATAGAAAAAGTTTGGACACATTTTTGGTTGTAATCATCTATCTGACGACTCCACTGGAGGAAGACCAACCTTTGGCGACTCAACATTATAGTCCTGGCTCAGTTTGTGAGACATACTCGAAGAAATCCTCAGAAATCACCAGTTGTCCTAGTGATTGACCCTGAGAAGATTGTTAAGCAGAAGAAAACTTCACAGAAAGGAGCATCAGGATCAGGTAAGCCCAAGAAATCTTATGTATCTCTGCAAGAGAAGGTTTTAGTTGAGAATACAAATTTTGAGGATCTAGAACCTAGTATTGCCAATGAAGAATCAGCTTTAGAGATTCATAAAGCTCCTTGTCCATTTAGTTCCCCTTTGTATCTTAGTTGAAATATTGCATCCCATACAGTCCATCACATTCCTTTGTCTCTGTAATCCATTGCATTGCTTCATACTACTCAATCTACCAGTATCATTCCACATGCCTCAGTCATGGCAGGCCAGCAAGCTCCTACAAAGATGGAAAGAATCATAGCTGCTAGGTATGGACCCTTGGTCTTGCCTGTACCTTTGAATGCCATGCCTACAGGAGAATATCAAAAATATATTCCTAAGTTTACTGGTACAGAAGGAGTAACAGCTAAAGAGCACCTTGAGTCTTTTTATAGCTATGCTGATAACCTAGATATCAATGAAGATGATGTGTGGATGGGGGTTTTTGTCTAAAGCCTAGATGGACAAGCTAGAAAATGGTTCAGAGAATTAACCCTTAGGTCTATAGCAGACATTTAGGCCTTAGATGATATGTTCCTGAAGCATTGGGGGGATAAGAAAGATCTTCTCTACTATCATACTGAATTTGGGAACTTGCAAAGGAAAAATGGTGAACTGTTGTCTGATTTCAACAAGAGATTCAACCATATGTACAACAGAATACCATATGAAGTGAAACCTACCCCTACTTTTGCTATGATCACTTATGCCAATGCCTTCGATTCTCAGTTCTGCCTACTGTTAAGAGAAAGAAGATGTGCTTCTTTGGCTAATATGCAAAATGCAACCTTTGAAGTAGAATCAAACATCATAGCTGCAGAGAGGCTCGGAGGTGATGCTAATAGGAGAAGACAGAGGGGTGAGTCCTCATCATCCTCAGATCTTAAGATCGATAATTTGGCCAGGATGATAGAATCATTAACCTCTGAAGTTTCCAAATTAAGGATGGAGCAGCATTATGGGAAAGCAAGAGCTTCTAGTATCTTTGCTCTACCAAATCCGAATCCATATAGAGGAGCAAAGGAGCAGTTACAGTTTTTGCAATAAAACAAAAATGCAAACGAAGACCAAAGGGTGAAAACCCCTTTTCAGAATATAGTCATGGAAGAAGAGAAGTTTGAAGAAGAGGAGGAGGTCCATGGTATGGAAGATAAGGGGAGTTCCCCTTTCTTAACTCGAGCTACCTATGAGAAGTCATTATCCAGAGGCACTGCTCGTGAGTTTGTTGTCCCTGCAGAACAATAAGCTAATCAGCAGAAGCAACCAGTAGTAGGTCCTACCATCCTCGAAGAATTTGAGCCTAAAGCCAACCCATATTCTAATGACTATGCAGATCTACAAACTAGAAAACCTGCTGTTATCCCCAGCCCAGTGATTAAAAAGGGTGAAGTCAGTTGCCCATCATCTTGTGCTTCTCTGTCTGTTCAAGAGATAATCCCTCAAAGTTGCCTCCTAAGCACTGAGGCAGGCCAGAATTTAATGCCCAAGGCTGATATGGATAATATATGTCTTCATATTCCGAAGCCTGCCCAGGTGGCCTCCACACATTTTGGAAGGGTAGTTTGTCAAATCACAAAGGAAGGGGGTGCACAGTTTTGGGACACCTCCTTGGATGTGGACTGTTCTAAGAAAGCTACAGAAGTAGGTGAAGTCTTTGTGTCCCACACACAAGAATGCATCGATTCACCATTTATATTAATTGTGCAGGCCACAAATGACACAGTCGAGTACGCAGCAGCCATTGTTATTCAACAGGTGTACAAAGGCTTCCACGAAGAAAATCTAATGATGAAAGCATACAAAGAGGGGGTGAAATACAAACCTTCTCTACCTGATAAGATTAAATGCCCTAAACTCTTTGAGGTAGAGGATCAAATCAACCCAATTTTGCAGATCTTTGATGAACTGGCTGATAGGTTGGCTGAGAGGATGAGAAACAGTTTTGATCGTCCAGTAGATGGCCAATTTTTGAAGATTTATGTTGTTTAAGGTTTTCAAGCTTTAATGATTGTAAGCATGTTCTTTTATAGGTTTTAGCGTAGACTTAATTAGATTCCATGCCCAATGGAATACTATACAATGTTTTTAAGCTTGTTTTGTATGAAGGCATTGGTCTTCAGTTCTTGAGACTCCATAGGGAGGATCTCATCCCCATGAGCCAGTGATATCTCTGCTATACAACGATGATTTTCTAAGGTCAGAGACAGGCTTGGTCTGCTCGGTTGTATTCAAAGGAAAGCTCACATTTGGTCATTTTATCCTTTTTTTCCTCTTCCCATTCACCCTTAAAACCTCTCCATTCCATGAATAAACCCTCTGAAATCTGATAAAGCCCATTTTTAGCCCCATTCCTAAGCGTGAAGCTCAAACCTACCATAAGACTCGACCATATAATTTGGTGCTTTCATAACTCATCGCATTTAATCGCAATCATTGATCGTCACGCCTTGATCTAACAGTCCCTGCTGCATTCAATGAACAATTCACCCGTTTATTTCCTCCACCGTCCAATCATCTACCGTGCAATATGATGGCTATTGTCTCTATCATCAAAGTCACTAACTACTATTTCCTCTGTCGACTGAAAAATCTGCACCTCTGTGCTCTTCAGTATCTGACTTCTCTAGCCTCTGTCACTTTGATCTCTAATTGCATCAATCACACTAATTCCTCCTATTACATCTGTGTTGCTATTGGTCCTGTCTCCTAGCACTGCATCCGCACTGCACCTCCTCTCATCATGTTGCATCATGCTTCCCTGCAACTTAGTTACTGAGAAGTAAGTGACTGATCTCCCAACTGACCTCCCTATTGGGCTAGAAACACCCTTTGATGCTGAAGCTCCCTCTACCACTCCATCTGCATCTATCTCTACCCACTCAGCTAGTCCTACTACTCCTTGGCAGGGCTCCCATAGAAATGTATAATCGAAGAGGTTGGGTACCTCAAGGATCCTACCCCTATTTCAATCTTCTTAGGACTATCACTTCACATTTCCCCACATCACACTTGGAGGTATGGATGCATGTGATCCCTCTTCCCACTTGGCTTGAAATTTCCCCCTACTAGAGGTCTATGCATGAGTGGATACCTCCACTTGGTCTCCTCTCAGCTTCTCCAGTTGTGGCTACTCCACAACCTCCTGAAGCTGCTTCACCAATTATGGCTCCTCCACAATTGTTTGAGACTTCTTTTGAGGCTGCATGTTGAGAGGTAATGTACTCTCCCTCTCAACCACAAAGTCTCCAACAATTGCCTTGCTCCTCAAGGCTTTGCATGCATCTTGAACCTCAAGAGCATATAGATTCTTGACTCATGAACCAGTCTATTTCACCTGTCTCATGGTGATGTGTCTAAGGAAAACCTTTCCCTTACTCAAGACTACATCATAGCCTTTGTCTTCCAGCATAACGATGGACACAAGATTCTTCTTCAAACCCGATACATACTTTACATCAGTCAGGGTAATGCAAGCTCCATGCTTCCTCTGAAACATGGTTGTGCCTACTCCTAAGACACTATACTTTTCATCATTAACCATCGTTATGAGTATCTGTAGATCTTTCTCCTCCAAGGTACTGAACAAACTCTTATCGTCGGTCATGTGGAATGAAGCTCCACTATCAAGAAACCAACCACATCCCACCGTGGATGAAACCATGCATACGAAGAGGGTGAAATCCAACTTGAATTGTGAGGCAAATGCCTCACCTTTAGATCCTTCCTTGGATCCCATATTGGATTTCTTCAATGGAAAATTTGTTGCAAAATGGCCCACCTCATGACAATGAAAGCATTGCACCTTCGATTTGTCAAAATTCTTCCCACCATGGGAAGAACTCAATTTGGGATGAGAATCCTTCTCCTTCCCTTTCTTTTCCTTACTCACTAAGGCACAATTTCCTTCATCCTCCTTGGATGAAGAGCCATCTCTGGTGCTTCTCCTTATCTCCTCTTGCATCAGATCCAACCAAAGTCGTTCCCAATCTGACAGTTTCTCTCTTTCATTAACCGAGACTTGGTAGCTATGCCAGCTCTTAGGAAGACCGAGGAGTGCAAGACTCACCATGTCATCATCAGTTGTCATGGTCCCTACACTTCCAAGCTCATCCCTGTAGGTGGTGAGCTTGCTCAGATATGTAGAGATCGTGTCACCCTTTTCACTCTTGATTTTTCGAAGCTTGTCTTTCAGTGCGAGCTTCCTTTGATAGTTGTTGTTCTGATATAGATCTTTCAATGTTTTCCACATCGAAAATGGTGTCTCTTTCCCATGGAGACTCGATACTATGTGGTCTCGAACTCCCTCCAGAAGGATTCTCCTTGCTCTAGCCACACATTTCTTCCATTCCTCCAATTCTGTAGCATTAGCCGCTACTGGCTTGGAGGCGTCTTGATCAATGAACTCCTTTAGACATTATCCTCTAACATTTCTTCCATGCAATACTTCCAGGCTATATAATTTGAGTTGCCATCAAGGGCATACTCGAGTCTTAAACCATTGAATGCCATTGGTGAAATTGAGATGTGATAAGAACTCGATTTCTGTATTCAGGAACCTCAAACTTCGTACTTCTCCCTTCTTGTATATTTTTCTCTCCTTTGATCACCTTTGCTCTGATACCATGTAGAAATTCCCACTGTAGATCAACAAATTATGCAATATACTAAAGCAAAATACAAGACCTACTTCTACAACAAACTTTGCGGAAGCTTAATCGAATATGAGCAAGATCAAATAAAACACATATAATTGAGAACGAGAAATCAATCACACATGAACACAGAAAAATAACTCGGGAAAGCCTCAGCCTAAAACCCCAATCTTTGTATTATCATACAAATGAAAATATGTTTAGATTACAATAAGAATCAGCTCACAAGCTATACTACTCTCTCTGCAATCCAACTGCTTCTCATACACAATCAAAGGCTTCTCACAAACCTTCTCCTCTACCCTCCAAGCCTCCTATTTCCTTGAGCAGTTTTCCATGGGGTCCAGTGCTGCCACCTGTGTGAATTGGCCTCTTCACACACTCACTAACCTATAATCTAACTACGCAATCCTGAAGGAGATAATTCCTTTTGCATGGATGAGTTTCCTGTTAGATCCTAGATTAACCTCAGGTTGAAGAAGGCAATCCTAGGATAACCACAAACCAAGCTTAACCTGGTAGCTAGCTCTACCAGGTCGGGAGAGGGCTCTCTCCTTGTGAATCTCAGTCAAAATGAATGGATCATATATCGATTTTAGGCTAGGTATAGTAGCTCTAGTTTTTTTGATTGATTTTGTTGGTTTTGTTGCTCGATCAAATGGAGCAGGCAGCTTTTGGTCCGGGAAATGAAGTCAGGATGCAGGGTGTTCTATGGGGCGAGGTAGGAAGATGATTTGGCACTTGAAATTGAGTGAGATGGTAGGTCTAAGATTGGTGAGGAGCTGAGGATGGCATGCAAATATCATGTATCCTACTCAAACAGTAGAAAACATAAAAACTGAATGGTTTCCCAAGGCAGAGCATTGTAAACAATGAATTCTACCTATTTATCTTGATATCATTCAACTAGAAGAAATGAACTAGATCGTGGCACACATAAAACATGAGAAAAATTGATAAAAGAAGAAGGAACTATGCAAAAACACCACACCACAAGTATCCCATAAAAATAACTGCAAATCTTGGTTTATTTCCTTGCCAAACTGCTGATAAAGGTGTACAATGTAGCTCAGAGCATCCAAGAGAGTCCAACCTTTGCTAATTAAATAAAAAAAATACATAATATAGACATCAAACCACCTATGCTAGCCATCAAGGGTCGAATCCAATAGAAAAGGAGTTGTTACAACCATTTCCAAACAGGGAATAGGAATATAGGCAATGGAACAACTTGCCTCTATAAGCATGGAAACTAATTTGTTGACCCCCAAACCACCTCAAACTGATGAATATACCCTCCAAGATCATTTCACTATTACATTTATAGACCAAGGCATTAATTACAATCATAAATTCATCCATGAATAGAGAAAAATAAACTTGCAGTAAAAATAGGCGAAAATTGAATTTTCTGGCAAACTCGCTCAATGCACAGCACCACTGGCGAGATGCGCAGTGCCGCTTTAGACCCACTTTTGGAGGCCTTCCCCTTGAAACAATTGAGCCCAAGATATCTCATTGGAAAGGTCTTCCTATCTAGTTTCTGGAACATTTTTAAAATTTTCATTTGGAGGTCACTTTTCCCCTCAAATGTGACATATCCCAAGGTTGCTTTTGTGTGTCCAAAAAGAGGCAGAGAGGTCACTTTTTGGTAGTTTTTTTACCTTTTGGTGACCTAGTTTTCTCCAAAATTGTTGAAAATTTTTGGGTTTGATGATATCATCATGTTTAATCCATATATATAAGCCTTTCCTCCAACAAGTGCTTCAGGGAAAAGCGCAGCGCCACATCTAGGCCAATTTTCTGTTTTCAAAATTTGGAAAAAAAAAACAACATCAAAACTTGCCCAAATTTGGCATGGGACACCACCATTAGTTTCTTTGATGGGCTAGTGAGGCTTCAGCCAATATTTTCAACTTAGCTTTCTCCTTTTTTCTCTTTAAGGCCTTCCTCAACCTAGCCTTAAGCTTCCTCATCCTTATGTTGCAGATTTTGTTGCGGGTCATGTAGTGGTAGGCCATGTGGCGAAGCATCTTCTTATCTCTATTGGCCTTCTCAATCAGCCCCTCAAGGTGTATGTTGACCCTCTCAAGCCATGTTTCCCTATCATTCTCAATCTCTTACTCAATAGGGCTCAAGGGGACATTAGCTTCTTTGATAATTTTCCTATTTTCTTTGACTATTTCTAGCTCCATGAGGACTTGCTTGTCACTCAGTTGCTTGTTTTTTTGCTCCAAATACCTGATGATGAACCTAGATCTCTCTAAGTTATCTGACAAGGATTGCATTTCAGCCTCTCGTTCCTTTATGATCATGTCTTTGACATTTTCTGAATCCTGAATTTCCAAGTCAATGACATCAACTCCTTGATGAGTGAAATACTGTTGTGGCTCCTCATGATCAACAAGATTGAAATATCTTTCTTGCTCATCACTAAGGTCCTTCTCTTGCATCTTTTTCTTGCCTTTACTTTTGCCCTTGCTTTACTGCTCAACCTGTACCTATCTTGCTGAAGAAGAAGGCAAAGCCCCTTCCACACCTTGTGGAGATAGCATTTTCCTATGGCCTGATGATGAAGGCGAGACCCCTTCCACACTTTGTGGAGATAATACTCGCCTAGCAGATGCAAAAAGTTTCCTAGTACCCCTCTTGTATGTCACAAACATTGGCACTGCAACAGTTTCAGTCTCTTTGACTTTTTCATGGCTTGAAGGTCCACCTTCTTCATGATGTACTGATGAAAAGATTTGTGGGCCTTTGAACATCTCATGAGAAATGAAGGTCTCCCATTGCATGTTAAGAAGGTTCAGCTGATGTAGAACAATGATTTTAATCAAAGAGTAATGGAAAATGCTATTTAACTGCTAGGGGTATGGCTTCCTCTTTACAATATGTGCCATCTTCTCAATGTTTTTGAACATGAAGTAAGGGATATTCATCATTCTTACTCTAGTGAAATGCATCATCAGTCTAATGTGGTAGGCATACAACCGGGAGAACCTACCTTCACAGGTGAAGTACTTGATAATGATTTTCATCAATGGAGCAAACCTATCTTCCAAAAACTTGAATGGGAATAATATCTTCATTTTTTCTTTATATCTAGCCTTGATGTAAGGCTCATAGTACTCCCTGTCAATATCCTGACCTTTGTTCCATTTTTCACCCACATCTGGAATACCAGTACCCTCTAAGATGACAGCTGGTGATATGGTAAATGTTATCCTAGCAAGGGTTAATTGATTATTGTGCAACTGTGTCACAAACAACCTTGCCAAATCATGATGAAATTTGACTCTTTCTATCATTTCACAAAAATCAAAGCATGACTGGTATTTAAAGCAAGAAATGGCAAATGGACAGGCTTGCAACTCTCTCAAACTAGTGGGCTCCTCTCTGATAATCCTTCCTCCTTTATGAGGCTTCCTTTGCTGTATGTTTCTCTCCCTGGAACTGTCACTCAGGATGTCTTCTTCAAACTCATACTTGTTGTTTCTTTCCATTGCTTTTTGTGGTTGTGAACACTTATGGACAATTATGGGATAGGGTGGGTGAATGAAATGAAGATGAGTATGAAGAGATTTTAAGGGATGAGTAGGGTTTAAGGGAGATTGGGGTTTAGGGAGTGTAGGGTTTATGGAGTGTAAGTCGGAATGTAGGAGATGTATAAGGGGAATGGGATTTGTGAAATATGTAAATGGGAGTGGGGTTTGGTTTAGGGAATAATGGCAAGGATAGGGTAAGTAAAACAATGGAGAGATGTTGAAAACTATGGTTTCACCCTAGAAGCTAGCGTTTGAAATTTAAAAATGCTAAATACCAAGCTTAACAATCAAAACCCTAGATCATAAGATAGGATTAATGTACTTACTTTTTTAAATGGAGAAACTGGAGTTTTGAGGTGAAATGGCAGCTTGGTGAAGTTTTTGGGCTTGGCTGGGCAAATGCGCAGCGCCTCACCCAGGTGCGCAGTGCCTCCCAGATGTGCAGCACCCATGTAAATTAACACTGTGAATGGCTGCCAGGTGCGTAGCGCCTCCCATATGCGCAGCACCAGCCTTAGATGCGCAGCACCGGTCAGAATTTCTCCAAAGACACAGCAACTGCACTCCTTTGCTCAATGACACTTAAATATCATTTTTTGGCTCTCCTTTTGGCATTGGAACTTCAACTCTAACAATGAAATGATTAATAGAGGGATGGGCTTTATATAGCTTTTCAATTTTTTTTATTTTTGATGTAGAAAACCCACTTTCATAATGTCTATTTGTTTTTTCCAAATACTCTGTTTTTTTATGCTTGGTCTTTTTGCTTTGATAGGTGGATTGATGCTCATATTCTTTGACTTTTTGCAGTGGTAGTACTTGGCAATATCACCGGGTGACCAGGAACATCATGGAACCATTTATTACATATGAGAACAATAAAATTACATGAAATTTAAAAATAATATACAAATGCTCTGATTTCACCTCAAAACTAGCTTTGAGGTGAGAATTTCATTAAGCTTACAAATTAAGAAATTATGACTTTCTAATCATTATTTGACCTCCCCATGTCTTTGCTGACCATTATTGGAAATAATCACTAAATTTTGACCATGGTGAAAACCCTAAGATGTAATGAGACTAAAACCCTATGTAATTGATGAAATGAACTGAAAACGAGCATAAATCATTGACTGAAAGGTATGAAAGGAGGTCAGCAAGTACATATCATGAGGGAAAAACTAGAGTCAACCCTACCATCAGTAGATCCATGACCTAAGTAACCTCATCGGAATGGGACTCCTAGTATGAAATGCAAAAGAGTAAATTTTGATCACTAATGGCAGTGTGCAGACACTGACACTAACATTTCCTATATAGGAAAATTCCTCCAATTGATAGTACAATGTCCCTATATTTAATCTCAACTAGGTCTCTGCCTGAACTGACATGCATGATTTATTTATGAGAGAATATTCAGTTATCTGGAGAACACTAGTTTCATGCATGCATGCATTAACTGACTGAATTCACAATTAGTTCCTCCAACTGTTTGGAACTAATTTAACTAGACTTAACTCAGTTAACTGAGCTAACTAATTATAACCCAAATACAACTCATCCTTATCTCCTTAATTAAGGGATAACTTCCTCAATCAAAGGGATAATTGTTGCATGTCTTCACATAGACTTCATGTTTGGTTTTCTCTAACTAATTAACTCAAGATGAATTAGTTAATATTTTACAAACAGTTATTGACCTCAAATTCGAATTTTAATTCTCAATTTTAATTCAGGGACTAATTAAAATTGGAATCTATCCTGAAATGCTATTTATAACAATGCTATTTTTAGCATTTCTATTTTTTTTTATTTCCAACAGAGTTGGAGTATATCCTAAAATGTTATTTATAGCAATGCTATTTTTAGCATTTCTTGTTGCTATTTTCAATATCCTATATTCTCTGATACGGTCTACAGTGCTGACGGGGGAGAAACAGCTTGGGAGGTCATATACAACAGGCTTGAGGATGAGCGTCCCAAGGTTATTGTCACAAAAGCAACATCTGATTCAATAAAACATTCAGGACTCCAATTCAAGGATGCCACCTATTCTTTCCTTCATAGGATAGGAGCGCGAGCTAAAATCTTGCCATGCATAGATATGATCAGGTGGGTGGTGGAAAACCTCACAATTGAAGATAAGTAATTCAGGAATTCGTGAATGGAACCCATGGGGTCATTCAGAGTAGAAGACCTGAAGCAAATGTACCATATACCTGACCCTCATGATAAAAATGATACCACATACATGGCCAACTTCACAAAGAAGAACAAGAGCCCTTCCAGGTGATTTAGGGCTAGAGAGTGTTGGAGAACAAATTCAAATTCGAGAAACCGAGTATGTATGCTATAGCCTCTTTGGAAAACCCCTACAAATATGTAGCTACTATGTTATGTGAACTATATGTGTTACCCAACAATGATAAGTTTTCCATAGAATAGATTCCTCTGATTGATGCCTATGTTAATTCCCACATAAATAATTGGGCCACTGTAATGAACCTAATTTCTTACCTCTTAACTCCTTAATTTTTATTTTTTATTTTTGGTTAACAACATACCCGAATATCTAAGGAATTTACTCATACCTATCTCAATCATTCCACTATAGAGGCAAGGTCACATCTTAGTGCATTAACCGACCTTCCTTAAGTGGTCATAGTAAGCAATGTATTTCTAATATCACAACATGACAATTTTAATGCGTTTTCCCATTTACGTATTTATTTAACATATCAATTTATTGGGTATATGCATATGGGGAATGTTCATAAATACAAAATTTCACATTTGATTCTAAACAATAAATATAAATAATGTCCTCATGTCGATTCTTTAAGTTTTGATCACCATAGGTCTATTCGACATTGGATTTAACATATGGATTTCGATTTATGTACAATGACTATAATAATAAACCTATGACACTCTGGAGATCTATTACCTGTAGGATTGTTCAACATTTAACAAGGTAATAAATATTAAGGCTCACGCGATTCCCAACTTTAACTTAGGTTGATTATCTCCAAGTGTTAACACTGTTGTAAGGTTACATTATTCATACTCCTTTCATGTCATAAAGGTATTTATTTATGACTTGTGGTCCTTGGAGTTCACACGACACCTGTGCCTGCATTTTATTTAATTTCAATAAGACCTTGGCTATACACACCTAATGTGGCACGCACCTCCATATTTATTTTTGGTATTTAGAAATCGATAAATGCTCCAGATGATCCTTTTTAAGATCTACTATTCTGGATATTTTCCCTAACCCCTAAGCATCGCTTTACTCTACCCTCCCACTTCAAACCATACCTCTACTATTTTCGTTCTGGTTTGTTTTCGTGGAAGCCCTAGAGGCAAGAGGGTTTCATCCCCTTCACCTCTATCATCCTAAGGGAGAATGTTGTCAGCCCTTTACCTCGGCCCAGTTGCAGAGAAATATGGGTGTTAAGGTATGCAGCCCGTAGGGTGTTGGAACCATGTGAATAACAACCTCTACATTGGTAAGTTTCTCTATGGCTAACGAAATCGCCATTTTAATGGAGTATCTTGTCTGAGGTTAAGTAGTTCATAATTTTATTTTATTTTTCCTGCATATTTTTAATGAACTTAGCCCTTCCATCAGAGCAGAGGGTATATCAGTCTTCTTCCTTCATGTTACCTTTGGGTAGGAATTTGTTCTGACCCAGGTAATTCCCCTAACATACTATCATTTACCCTAAACTATTCGAATAGGTTTGGGTGCTAGCTTCTACATTTTGTGTCCTTCACAGGTAATCAGTTTCCCATTTTATTATTAAATATGGTGTGTTTAATGTTTAGCATTATATTACATAAAACATTAATCCCCATTGTTTCTTTTCACGCATGTAACCCTAATCTTAGAAGTCCCCAAGATACCTGTGTGCTGGCTGTTGGCATTTAACCCTCACGCATTTTTCCGTTGCATAGGTTGGTCTTCTTTGCTCAGCTAAGTCTCTCCTTGTGGATTTTACCTCGTTTTTTCGTTCATTTTGTAACTAGTAGACTTTAAGGTGGCCATGGCCCATGCAAGCCATTTTGGCCTCTTAGCTACCACCATCATGAATCTTTAGTTTCTTGTCTTCGTATTGAATTTTGTTAACCCTCAATTGAAGGATTCAACGGTTTAATAAGACATTTGTATATGACTATTTACGAAAATCACGTAGATGCTCATACTCTATTATAAGTCTCTATATGCCTTGGAAATCCTAATGAATATTTAATACACTTGAGTCTATATTGATTTATATGTGTTAGTTGTTTCAATTTTTTCATGCTATGATTGGAGCATGTGCTTGTCATCTGGAATTTTATCGTTATACCACATTTTCCTGTTAGGGTACGCTCTCGTATATATATACTATGTTCTATTGTTTCTATTTTGTTTTATGGTTGTCATTTCATATCTAGGATTGAAACAACTTCAATATATTGCTTATCATTTAAACGTTTACAGTATATCGTGTTCTATTTTTTCGTCTAAGAATATCTATATTGATTTCTATGATCTGAGGCTCTTGCACTATATACATCTTTGAGGAAAGGCTCAGAATTATCATTTTGGATTTCTTTCTTTATTTGATTTGATGAGTAAAACAATTCCTAGGTATAAATGCTGATATCATATACCTTTATCTATCCTATGGTCATGAGCCCGATTCTCTTAACCTTCAGAGAATCTGGCATATGAATTTCTCTAGGGATTGTACCCACGATTTCTGGTTGGGGGCGAGATCTCAGCTCAGAGTCTTCTCAACTCTAAGACATTATCTACCCTCGCCTCACGGCACACTAATTAGTTTACAGGATTATACAAAATTAGTTGTCCCAGTAA
This sequence comes from Pinus taeda, assembly GCA_000404065.3. Lineage (NCBI taxonomy): Eukaryota > Viridiplantae > Streptophyta > Pinopsida > Pinales > Pinaceae > Pinus > Pinus taeda. The sequence continues at coordinate 28,323 of APFE030774394.1, forward strand.
TTCAACTTCTTCTTTTTTACATCACCTCTATGGATAGCTCTGCTAACCAGCGGGTTCATACGATACGATTCTTACTTATTAACTCCTTCCCATAGGATTCACACATATTATGATTTATTATAATACCCCCCCTATTTTACTTAACCTGCATCCAATGCATTCATAATCCTTCACGCTAACTAAAAAGAATTTTCTCCTACAAGATCAATATTAATATGGATAATATAAAGTATACAAACCTCAACAGTCTATTTCAGTAATATTCAATCATCCATTACAATTTGGTAACCTCAATAAGAATACAGCTAAAGTTCCTTTGTAACGGTTAATTCATGAAACATGTTTATCTATTTATCTAACATAACTATGTTTTTTATATAACTCGACAGGAAAATAATTTTGCATATATATAATAATCTTAACATAATATGTTAAGGAGAATACTAAAACATATGCTGCTAGTAATATCACCTACCGATTATGATGAATAACAATCTTTCCATTGCAAGAAATAATCATCAGACACTATATGAACAAAACATGTGATTTATAAATCCAACACATTAATCCTAACATGCATCGAATCCAATTTCTAAGGCATAGTAAGAATTTTCTAACCATAATCCTTATTCTCGGAAAATCACTGGTTGAATTCATAAGACCTCGCAACCATGAATCCTTTGATTCCCCCCGAGCTATGACAACTTGCCTTTTGCATGAGTAACCTCTACTCTAATTTGATAATGCATATTTAACATCATCTTGTTCCAGATTTTTCCTAACAGCATCCTACCTTCAGGGGTTCTGTTTCCCCTCAGCCTAGGCTTTTTCCATGTTTTTCTTTTCCTTAAAGCTAAAATCTTGCTTTTCCACTTACATTGCTTTTATTGCCGGTCTTTATCTCCCACCGGATTAACACAATTATATGTATTTCTATATATAATTTTCTTTAGGAAAGAGATCGTGGTGAATCTGATACCTCGAAAATTTGGGCAAGTTTCATCCTATTTTTTGGGGTCATCCCATGAATTTTCCAAAATTCATAATTATCATATTAACAATATATATTATTTTTGTTTGTGGAAAAACCTGTGAATAGTTAAAGAAACCAACGTTTCAGACTAGCTTAGTGAGTCCATCCTCAGGGCAATGAGATTTGTATTTTGAGAAGAGAGAGCGTGAAATTATGGAGCTATTAATAGTTAATTGAGAAAATATTCAACGTTTTCCTTTTATTGTCGGCTTACAAATGACTAACTAATTAATAATTATTTCTTTATTAATTTATTGTATATTAATTAATTATTTTTTATAATATTATTAGTCTTATTATTATCAATTTTATTTTTTTTAAAAGATGATTTGCATATATTAAATTTATTTTTATTTTTATTTTTTATTTTTTATTTTTATTTTTTAATTAATAAAAATAGTTTGTATAATTAATGTATTTGTCTTAAGGAATACTAATAAATATTAATTTGGGAAAGATCTAGAAGATTAATGTCTAAGGAATTAATCTAATATTAGTAATACATTATATAACTTAATGTATAAACAATTAAATAATCTATTAATATATTAGTATATTGTTAATAGTTAATTAATATTATAGATAATATTACTATGTTACTAACATAGCACTATAATATTAATATATTAATATTTATATAATGTAATATAATATATATTATATTAATGAAGTGTCTTTAATGAATTAATGGATTAATACCCTAATATCAAGATAATAATCTATTAATTTATTATGGAAATGTATTAATAAATTATTGTATTAAAATTAATATGATATAGTAATAAATTAGTAAATTAATATTAATGAAATACAATAACAATTTATTTAATTATTTATTATTATTATTATTATAATTATTATATTATTACAAATATTTTATTTAATTTTTATTTTTTTATTATTTTATTTTTTTTTAGATTTTAATGTTATGTATTTAACTTCTTTGCTATGTATTAAATATTATACTAGTAATGTGCTTAATCAAGGTTTATTTATGTTATGTTGACTAATTAATTTTGTTTAAAAGAGGGTTAAATTTATTTATTTTAATGAATGAATGTTTGTATATCTGTATTTACTGTTTCTTAATTTTATTTAATAAGGGTTTCCAGGTGTTACTTAATTTTAGCATATCGTCTCTATTCATGTTGTTGGAAGATTTTTCGATTTCAATCGCTTCTTTCACCCTTCTTTTTAAATAATGGTCTTCCTTGTGAATTAATTTTGCTCGTTCCATACAGATATAGTGTGAGGAAGAACATGCATGCTCTACTACACTTGATTTTTCTGACCTATTTCTTGTAATATCATTAATGTGTTCTTTTAACCTTATGCCAAAGGATCTCCTTGTTTCACCTATATATACTTTTCCACATAGGCAAGGAACCGAGTATACTCCTTTGTGATTTTTTGGGTCTATTAAGTCCTTGGAAGAGTCAAGCATGTTTTTTATGGTGTTAGGGGGCGTGAAAGCAACCATGACGTTATGCTTGGAGAGAATCCTGGCAATTTTGCCTGTGGTTCCATTTATATAGCCTAAGGAGATTCTAGGGTTTTCAAGACTTTTTCTTTTTTGGATATTGGTTGAGGATTCTTTAATTATTTTTTGGATAATGTTTTTTTGATAACCATTGTTTATAAAGACCCTGTAGAGGTGGTTGAGTTCTTCTTCTAAATGTTCCGGGTCAGAGATTCTAGTAGCTCTGGTAGCTAGGGTTTTGATGACACCAACTTTCTGCTTTGGATGGTGGTGGGAATTTGAATGAAGATATTTGTCAATGTGAGTTTGTTTCCTGAAGACCTGGTGGCTTAGTTTGCCATTTTTCTTGGTAAGGAGGACATCTAGGAAGGGGAGTTGGTTGTCTTTTTCAATTTTAATAGTGAATTTTATGTGTTTAGAGAGGATGTTTATGTGTGATAAAAATTCATTGAGTTTATCTAAACCACGGCTCCATTTAGAAAAAATGTCATCTACATATCTTTTTCGTTCATCAGGGGTAAAGGGAAAATATTTAAGGGCCATTTGTTCAAAATGTTCCATGTATAAGTTGGCAATCAATGGTGATAAAGGAGATCCCATGGAAACTCCATGAGTTTGCTCATAGATTTTTCATTTAAAACTGAAGTATGAATATTTAAGGCAAATGCCTACTAGTTCCACAGTTTCATGGTCTGTGATTTTCTTCAATACCTCTATGGCTTCATCTACAGGAATCATAGTGTAGAGGGACACAACATCAAAGCTAACCAGGAGGTCATTGTCATTAATCTCAAGTTTTTTAATCCATTCAATGAAAGAGGCGGAGTCTTTGATGTAAGAGGGAGTGTTTAATAAAAATATAAACATTTACACACTTATTTTTATCATATACTAGCATATGTTCTTTTTGCAGTTATTCCATAACATTTCAAGTTCATGAAAATGGGAGATATTATAGCCACCATCCTATCTAATAATCTAGCCACCATCATCACCGAATATCAATAGAAGAAATCCTCCTCTCCAGAGAACCTTCCTCCATTCTATTTCAGTGCCTACATTATGGATGTCATCTGCTTTTTGCACTAAATTTCCAATCATGGGTTGGAAATGGACCTTACAGGACCCCTACCCTATCCATCTCAGTCATAAGCGAATGTGGGAATCACATTACATACCCCATTTCTATAAAATATTTCATGTTGTTATTTGGCCACTGCATTAATTAATTTTCAATAGTAAAGCCCTCAGGTTTTCCCAAGAAGCCGCTATAGACCTTTTGGCTGTCGGAAAATATTTTGTTGAAGAATGGCTCACCTATGTTAGGGTTTTTGGTAGCATAATAGACCCACATGTCCTCCCCTTGTATATTTCTGATAAATTGTTGGCAAGGGAAATCACCCACTAGACCGTGGGAAAATGCCTGACCAAATTTCTCAAAGAAAGTAAGAAATTGTTATGGCCATCTTTTCCTATCAAGTGCAGTTCTTTTTCTTTGGCAAATTTTAATCATGCGATAAAGGAATCAGTAAGCATGGAAGGCCTCTGAATTCATACTTTATCAAAAAGGCAATTTGATCCAGACAAGGTAGCATATAACATCACTACTGCACTAAAGATCAAGCCATATAACCATGAGGCTAATGATTTTGAAGACCTATTATAGTCGAATGAATCCTTCAAACAATCGTTCGAATGGGCAAGGGAAAATCTGAGTCTTGGAGATTTTGGAAACTTTTAAGAATTCAGAAGTAGAAGGCTCGAAATAATCCCGATGCACTTGTTGAAAATCGAGGACAAGCCCACACCCAATGTGACTATCAATAGTGAATGACCTAGTTCTCGCATTGAATCTCAGGTAAATACTGAGAAAACACTGGATACAGGGAAGGCCCAAAACACTGATAACATAGCAAAATCTAGCAAGAAGTCAATCAAGAAATAGGTTATGAGCACCCTACCTAAAGAGATCAGTTCAAAGGTCAAAAATTGATCCGGATTTAAACAGGAATGCAACAAATTACAGAGATAACCATATACACAAAGATGCAGCGGAAATAATACTTCATTTCATTAATGGAAAATACTGAATATGCTTACAATCAGAAATGGAAATAAACTAGCTAGGGCGATGGTAGCTATCTCTGAGAAGAGATGTGTGGGCTACATGCCTCTGAACTGACTTACAATGAGGCTCGAAGGCCTATTTATTGTTGAGAAACAATGAAAAACCCCTAACATTCCAAAACCTAACCCTAGGAGATGAAACGCCAAACTGTGGGCCCCGTTTGGGGGTAAGTTGGTACATCAACTTCCCGGGGTCGTAACTTTAGCATATGATCTCCGTTTGACGCGTACAATAGCTCATTAGAAAGATCTATTCGAGCACTATCATTGTTGGAACGAGCAACATCGTCCATTCCATGGACCCATGTTGCCCCCGGATTCCCCAAAAAACGTCGTTTAGGGCCTCAAAACGGCTCCGGAAGTTCAGGACCCGAAAAACTGCTAAAAATAGTAAGTTGTGCTACAATTAAGAAAACTGAAAATGCTGAGAAAGACAATGGTGGGGGTCCAGGTGGACTTGGCAGGCGGCCACCAATATCCACCTGGATCAAAAATGATAGTTAGGAACAAGAGTGGGATCAGTTTAATAAGAATCTGCAAGACACTCCCAACACCACAGATACCAAGGAAACAATGGAGTGTCAAAATCCTCTGCATAATCAGGAAAATACAAAGTCCAAGCCAATAGATGAGCAAGCAATAATGTCTCAACAGACTGAGATTATCCCTGCTCTTCCCACAAGAGAGATTGTCTTGAAAGTGACTGAAATCCCTCCTCTAGATGTGTTCTATGACCCGTTGCATAAGGTTGTAGTAAGAAGACAGAGGAAAAGGAGAAGGATAGAAACACCTGAGCTCCCACCTAGAAATGAGCCAATGGACATAGTCTAGAGGGACATTCCTTCCAACCCAGTTAAGAACTTGACTATATTATCACGGTTTACAGGAGCATATGCAATGGCCACCATGGAAAAAGCCACCGAAGTCTCTATTTTGTTGAAATAAAAGGAGGAGAAGATTGCACAGCTCGAAACAGAGAGGGAAAGTGTGAACAGGAAAGTCGATGACCAGCTCACCCAATAGTAAGAGAGCATGGAGGCCCTAAAGATAAGCCATGAAGCCAATATATTGACCAAAAATATGCGACTCCAAGAATTGCAGCAAGCCATGGAAAGATATAAGGATACTCCTACTATTGAGGAGTTCATTAAAGAGGCGTTGGAATTGAATTCCCTCCTGATTAAATAGTAAGAACAATTCTGCCAAAAGATGTCACACATCGCTCCTTATCTGATCACTAGCGACTAGCTAACAGATAAAGAGATTGACCAAAGAATTGAGTTTACTGATCTAAACACCAGAATCTCAGAGTTCATCTGATGGAATGAAACAAAATATGGGAGGAAAGCCAATCTACCTAAGATTGAGGAGACACACAAGGACATCCTTTTCATGGATTAGGCCGCAAGGATCAAGTAAGTTGAGTTAGCATTGGCAAGAGCAGCTGGGGTGGAGAAGAACATAATCAAGGCAATAAACCACACTCTGTTTTCCACCAACCTGGTAAAAGAAGGCAATCCAAAAGAAATTCCCAATTTAGGTGATTTGCATAAAAGCTGGCAGGAAAAAGCATAAACTCAAAGGGAAGCAATTGCAAAATTAGCAAAGACCGACTGGGATTCGTATTGGCAATACCTCATCAAGCCACATAGCCAAATCATGATCCTTAACTGCTCACTTCATTTGACTCAGAAGATGTTGCCACCTCTCACCGATGCGATCTTCCAAGACAAATCAAAACACATTTTGGGGCACCTCCTCAAGTAAAACTGATGGCCGACATATGTGATTTGAAGGACAAGCTAGCAAATAGAAAATCATCATCTTAGCCTCTGCTCATCAAGCCACTGTTTATTTTTAGAGTTAGTTAACTAGTTAGGAGGAAGGTTGTTTGAAAGCCCCTCAAATTTTTGTATAATATATTTTTGCACATTAGTTAGAATAGTATTTATACCCTTCTCATGCATTTAGGGAAGGGTCCATAATTTTATCAAAAACATTTGCAAATAATGCACTATTGTAAGTTTGTGAATGCTTTGGTGAAATTATGGAACATGATAGTTTCTTTTAAATATCAGACTACTTTTCTTTGTTGATGCACTATTGTATACTTGGGAGATAATTTGATCTGAAGAAAGGAGTTGATCCATGTCATTAGTTAGATGAGAAGAACTTCACGCATATGGTACTTTTATCTTGTTTGATTGATTATGTTTCTATTTAATTAGTGACAACACTTTATTTTCATGAACTATGTATGGGATACATTCTTTCTATTAAGCGTTAATTGCACTATTGTATGATGCCTAGTTGAAATTGTCAACTTTCATATATAAATCATCATATATGCGATATAGTTTATAAAATTTCTTTGACTAACTATTTAGTCAAAAAAATTATCTTTATACATTATCATCTATGTTTTATGCATGATTGATCTTTATTATCACATGTCAAGAAGATATCTTTGTAGATCGCATATCACACAGAAATACCTGGGTTTATATTAGAATAATTTTGTTAGAGATTTGTTTAATAGAATAGGTCTTTTAGATTATCATTATTCTATTGCAATCAATCGTGAACCATCCACTCTCATCTTAAAACCCACACTGGGAAACTGGTCCCATTATCCCCAGTCGGAGCCACCACTTTAAACGGAAAATGAGTTGTTTTAAAGTCCGAACCGGGTGGTTATCCGCCATGTTTCGGCAGCAGAAATCCAAGGCTGCAACATTTCGGTGCTATAAGGAGGGCCATCCAACTATGAATGGCATATAAACCTAAAGATCAATCAAAAAACATTCATAAGAGTCAAAACCCCTCCACAACTTCTACACCTCCTAGATCTCATTCAAAATCTCCTAATCAGAAATCTCAAGTTGTAGAAACATGTCCCTCATCTCCTAAAGTAGTAAGGCAACCACCTTCTCTAGATTACACTCATGAGTCTCTTGAATTCCATTCTTTGATGCAAAAATTGGAAAAGATATCCATTTCTTTCGAGAAACCAGAGACGCCCGAAGTTTCTGAAGAAAGTGTTACTTCCTTATTACAACAAACTAGTGTATTAACTAGATTGCAAAGTGAAAGGCTTGGAGTAACCCCTTTTAACTTCCCCATCCCTCCATGACATAGGAAAGTTACCTCATGAGGATCTGATTCGGATACTAGCGAGATCACATCACCTTTTCAAACATTCACTTCTACTCAATCCACAACTTCTCAATTATCCACTTCTCCAATTAGTACTGCTACTAGTAGTACTAACCTAGTAGTAAGTTATTTTCCATATATACCTACTTCTAGGTCGACCTTCCCATATTCTCGATTTCCAACTCAAGTTATGGTCAATCAACCCACTCAACCTTGGACAAATCTTGGTGTTGTTCTGGTTGCAAATCCAAATGCGCTCCCAGCAAACCCAGAAAAATGGTTGCCTAAGTACAATCCCGATGATGGTCTTCCTGCTGAAGAACATATAAAAAACTTTATGTTAGCCATGAATCTTAATGGAGTTGCGCATGAAGATGTTGTAATTAGAATGTTCTCGTATACCTTGCAAGGATCTGCTGGATCTTGGTATTTTTCCATTCTGGCAAGTTCAATAAGAGACCGGGATACCTTTCAAGAAGTATTTCTTGCAAAATGTGGTGATGACAGGACCATAACATCCTTGATCAATGATCTTTCTAACTTCAAAGCTAATTTATATTAAAGGATCAAAGACTTCAACTCCAGATTTAACAAGTTGCAAATTAAAATCCCAATTGCATCAAAACTTGCAGTAGATGTACAAATAGAATGGTACATATCGTCTCTTCCTTCTAATATTGCAATTTTTATAGATAAATCCAATAAGGTGACCCTTGTAGAAAACATGAAAGAAGCCCTGACTATAGAAAGAAGTATTATAGCTTTAGAAAATGGATCACAAACAGATGAGAGGAATTCAAAGAAATTAACATTTAAGGATGAACCAAAAAGAAAGCTTCAAAGGACCCTTTTGATCTTGAAGGTATTCAAAAAGTGTTAACGACCGTGTCTAATGAAATAGTTGAGATCAAGAAATAAGTCATTGAATCCTCTACCCCAAGAAACCTTTTCACTCGTTTAAAATAGATCCTTCTTCTGCATCACAACCGCCAACTACTATTTCAAATGCCAAATCTGATCAAGAAGCAAAAGAAGACTCACCAGCCAAAGAGGAAGCCGAAATAAAAGAAGAAGTTGAATTAAATGGAATGTGGGATTTTATCCTCCCAAATGAAGAAGAATCACAAGCTATGCCAGTAACCACAAGGAGTAAAAACCCTCTTGATATATCTATAACAAATCAAAAATCGAAGATTGCTACCCCTATAAAGGAGAAAACCCTAAGCAAGAAGACTAAGACTATCCAAACTGACCCTATTCCACTAGATCCTCCAAACGCTTCCAAAACCTTGGTAATCTTAGATATAGTGGAATGTAACATATTGGAAGATATGAAAAATACTAGAGCAAACATTTCAATGCACGAACTCACTAAACTCAAACAAAAACAGAAAATTCTATTAAGAGAGTTAAATTCAGTTCTTGTATCTCCTTTACCATACTGAGGCTACCTATGATATGGGAAAACCTCCCTCATCTTCAAAAAAAGTAGATCCTTCAGATTTAGTCCTAATCGGGGATAGATCTATTTCTCATATTCCTCCATTTCTTCTTACTTATGAAATTTTCAAAAGAAATGTTCATAATTTCCTTGTTGATTCAAGAGCCTCTTCAAATATTATGCCAAGAGTTGTGTGCACCAAATTGAATATTACACCACAAAAATATGTAGTACACATAGTTCAATTAGACAGGGAAAAGGTAGAGGTACTTGGATAAATAGCATCAGTTTCAATTAGGCTTTCCTCTATTCCAAAATTTTCACAAATAAATGATATTCTAGTGGCTGATATCCCAGAATTCTATGGTTTGATTCAAAGTAGGGACTGGTCTCAAAAGTTGCATGGTTACTTCACAACTGATTGGTCCCACATGTGGTTGCCACATAATGGTAAACCAAATCAAAGTAGAGTAGACCGAGAAAATTTCATAAAATACACAGCCATTGACCTCGAGGGAAGCAATAAACTTATTTCCTTCACCAATAACATCATTGGAAATTACTTAGCCGAGTCATTTTTGGGGTCCTTTAATGCTCAGAGATCTCCCTTCCCAGATAATACCATAGTGTCTCAAATAGAAAACTTTTCACAAAAAAAAGCTTCTAAGTGTGTAAATGTAGTAAATAAATTTTCAAATAATTCTTTATTCTGGACTCTCTATTTTGATAGTTCCAAATCTGAATAGAGTGCAGGTGCAGGATGCATTTTGATCAACCCTCAAGGAAAGAAAACCATGTTATCCTGTAGACTTGAATTTTAGTGCACTAATAATATCGTTGAATATGAAGCATTGATCTAAGTACTGTCTAAAGCCATTGATCTTAATGTCAAATATTTGCAAGTCTATGGAGATTCTGAAATAATCGTTAAGAAAGTAAGAAATACAATTCATTGTGTCTCTGGACACCTTAAACGTTATCAATCGTTAGCCCAGAAACTTACTTCCCATTTCACCGCTTTTAATATTTCTTCAGTTCCTAGGTTGCAAAACACAAGCGTTGACTTACTCGCTAATGTGGCATCCAAGCTTATATCCTCGAAGGATTTTAGTCCAGACAGATTTTCAATAGAGTTAATATCCATGTCATCTATTCGTGATAATGTAACAAATTGGAGAGTATTCAATAATGATGCGGATATAGTTAATTTCCTTACATCAGAAGGGTCGTATGAGGAATCGGTTATAAATGAACATGAGCATGATCTGCAAATTAAACACAATCAAGACCAAAACCCAATCCCAAAGTTTGTAGTTAAGATAGAATATCTATATGATCTAAAGGATAGGTTCAAGAAAGTTACCAACTCCAAAACTCAAATTTATACTTTTATATTTGAAGTAGTAAACCTAAGGTCAACCGAAAAGCCTCAAAATGTCAACCTAAGTCTTGGCCTATCATCTGAAGAAACAATATCATTCATTAGGTTGTTGAAAACATACAAAGGTGTCTTTGCCTAGGATTACACAGATCTCAAGACCTATGATACCTCCATAAGTCAACATACCATACCTATGATTTTAAATAAAAAAATAGTTCAACAGAAGCTTCGGAAAATTCACCCAAAACTTGAGAGTCAAATCAAATCCAAATTGCACAATCTTCTGGAAGCCAAAATAGTCTTCCCTGTTAGACACTCAAAGTGGGTATCAAATATGGTGCTTTTAAGGAAAAAGAATAGTGATATTAGGATTTGTATTGATTTTAGAAACTTGAATAAAGCTTGTCAAAAAGATAACTTTCCTTTGCCTACCATGGAACAGATATTGGAATCAGTTGCAAGTTCCGAATTAATGTATTTTCTAGATGGGTTTTAAGGATATAATCAAATTCTTGTGCATCCAGATGACAGATTAAAGACAACATTCAAGACCAAGTGGGGAACATATTCCTATTAGAAGATGCCTTTCGGACTCATTAATGTAGGTGCTACATTTCAACGTGCTATGGATATTGATTTTAAAGGTCTGATTAATAGATCAGTTGTTATTTACTTAGATGACATCATAGTATATTCTAAGGATAGGAACAAACATTTAAGTGACCTAAAGCACATTTTTGAAATATGTAAGAAATATGGCATTTCCTCAAATCCCAAAAAATCTTATTTTGATTTAACAAAAGGCAAACTTCTTGGGTTTATAGTGTCCAAGAAAGGGATTTACATTGATCCTGATAGAGTCCAAGAGATCAAAAAAATTCTTCTCCCACATAACAAAAAGACCATACAATCGTTCCTAGGCCAAATTAATTTTGTAAAAAGATTTGTTCCATATTTTTCATAGATCGTCCTACCCCTTCAAGAAATGATAAGAAAAAACACAGTTTTCAAATGGGGCAAAGAGAAAAGAGAGTCATTTGAGTTAATTAAAAAAACCATTATTAATGCTCCTTCTTTGACAACTCTTGAATTTCTCAAACCATTTGTATTATATACTTTTTCATATGATACATCATATGCAGTAGTTTTAACACAGCTAAATGATAAAAATATCGAGGCACCCATCTCTTTTTTTAGTTCCAATTTGCATTGCGTCGAGTTAAATTATTCAGATGATGAGAAACAAGCATTTTCTGTTTTTAAGACCTTGAAACATTTAATACCTTTCCTTCTCAAAACCCATACAAAGATAGTAGTACCCTACCCCATAGTAAGGAAATTATTGATCCAAACAGAATTAGGGGAGAAAAGAGCCAATTGGGTTGTCGCGCTTCAAGAATATGATGTAGAAATCCAACCAACTAAAATTGTTAGGGGCCAAGGTTTTTGCGGGATGTTAATTGGAGCTTCCCACTCGTCAGCGGGAGAAGATCAAGATAATCAAGTACAAATATCAGAGGTAATCCTCAATGATGAACAATCACAATATGCTGATTTGAAATTTTATTTGAAGAATGGGTATGGTCCTATGCATCTTAATTATAAAAAAAAGTGTGCTTTAAGGTTGAAATAAAATCAGTATGAATTAGTCAATGATGTATTGTTTAGAAAAATATTATGATTCAGTATTGAAGACGCCTGGAAAAGCCTGAAGCTGAGAAGTTCATGCAGGAATTACATGATGGACCAGCTAGAGGACATTTTGGAGGAAATACTACAGCTCACAAAATCCTGCATGCAGGATATTAGTGGCCAACAATATTTAAGGATGCACATGAATATGAAAAAAAGTGTAAAAATTTCCAAAGTACAGCTGGAAGAGAAAGGAAGCCAGCATTCCCTTTGGAACCAGTAAACATCCAACAACCATTCGAACAATAGGGATTAGACATAATTGGTGAGATTGTTCCTAATTCTTCCAAACAACATAGATACATCCTTACAGCTACTAATTATTTCACAAAATGGGTAGAAGCTATCCCACTAAAGATAGCTAATACAAAAATCATAATGGATTTCATTGATCAGTACATAATTACCAGGTTTGGCCTACACTTATCTTTAATGTTTGACAATGCATCTTATTTTTCTGGAAATGCAATGGTAGAATTTCCTCTAAAGCAAGCTTTTAAGTTAAAATATTCAGCCAACTATTATCCACAAGGTAATGGATTAGCAGAATCAACAAACAAAAACCTCATTATAATTATCAAAAGGACTATTGACCAAAATCATAGGAATTGGCACCAAGCATTGACATTTGCTCTTTGGGAAAACAGAATTACAGAGAAGGCCTCCATTGGTTCTTCTCCTTTTTCTTTAGTTTATGGAAAATAAGTTGTTCTTCCCACAAACATAGCAATCCCATCTCTTGCCCTAGTGCAATTCATCGATGAAAACCCTTCCTCTTCTCTTTAGGAAAGACAGTTTCAAATTCTTAAGCTTGAAGAAGAACGAGAAAAGTCTAAAACAACCCACTTCCATCATCAACAATTAGTCAAAGCCTCCTTTGATACAACCTCTTCCAATCAAAAATTTTTTGAAGTAGGTGATTTGGTTTTAAAATGGGACAAAGCACACGAGGAAAAAGGTAAACATACCAAATTCCAAAGACTATGGCTTGGCCCTTTTCAAATCATTGAGAAAATTGGTCAATCAACATTTATTTTACAAGACTTGTTAGGTAAGATAGATTCTTTAGCCCGTTAATGGGCAAATCTTGAAAAAGTACTTTTCTTAAAAGATAGCCTCTTCCAATTTTGTATCATGTTGCCTTTAAGATTCTTAGGAAAATAAAGGTTAAGTAGTATTTATGTTATGAAACCAGCTCACAAAAAGATAGAAAATATAGATAAACGCCTTCAAAATAAGTCTCTTCGAGGGGGAAACCTCCTTTACATTACACAAATGAACATTTCTTGGATGATACAAATGACAAGAGTTCCTTTCTATATATAGGAGTCAAAGGGTTCATAATATAATCAGAGCCAGCATTACAATAATAATGTAAGGGCACAATAATAACAATAGTGGGCTTCTATGGGGCACAATAATAACAATATGCGGACTACATGGGCACAATAATAATAATAGTGGGCTTCTATGGGGCACAATAATAACAATATGCGGACTACATGGGCACAACAATATAATAAGGGGGTTGTACTAATAACAATAAGGGGTTACACTAGTAGTATAGGGACCTAACATGCCCCTCCCCTTTAAAAAGTGGTGTCCTCAATGCTTGAGTAGTTCTTAATGCTTCTCTATAAAATTCTTGTCCTCCCATGTGGAATCTTCAGCAAGTAAGTTCTTCCACTTGATGAGATAATTTGAAATTGATTGATTTCGTAGCTATAGGGTTCTTTTTTCTGTGACTGCTCCAGGTTCCAATATCATTTTTCCTTCCTCGTCAAGTTTTGGCAATATTGTTTGAACTGGGATCTTCTGCAACTTTTGAATGAGTGGCCACACTTCTTCATCCTTATTCCATTTATCCCTTGCTTCGTTTATCCAATCTAGTTGGATAATAGGAATAACACAAAACAATGCTTCCACATCCTCTTCCTTTCCTAAGAGTGCATCTGCAACAACATTTTTCTTCCCTTTTTGTAGATGATTTCAAAGTCATAACCCAACATATTTGTGACCCATTTTTTTTGTTCTTCTAAAGATTATATTTGTTCTAAAAAGTATTTAAGACTATCATGATCCATTTTTACCTTGAAGTGTCTTCCCATTAGGTAAGGTCGCCATTTCTTAAGTACATGTAGTATTTCCAACATTTCCTTCTCATAAATAACTTGCTTGAGATGTAGCCGTAAAAATACCCAATCACCTAGATCAAAACTTCTTTCACTGTGATGTTGATCTCCTGTTGTTTCATTAGATTGTGCACCAAAGTGGCGTTATTCTTTAAAAGTTGGAGAACTTGTTGTTGATGCTCTATGTGATCTTTCACTGCTTGAATATTTTTCTTCTTGATATGTCCTTCTATCTTGATAGTTTGAAGAGTGGTAATTTCTTTAAATGCATTGCAAGATATGGTCAGATTCATTTCTTGATGCTCGATGTGATGTTTCACTTCTTGAACATTTTTCTTCTTGATATGTCCTATCTTGATAATTTGAGGAGTGGTAATTCCGGCCAATGAATTACAAGATATCGTCGGATTCATTTCTTCTTTTTCAATGTGATATTTCTCTTCTTGAACCTTTTTCTTCTTGATATGCCCTTCTATCTTAAGAGTTTGAGGAATGGTAATTCTTTCCAATTCTTTACAAGATATGGTCAGATTCATTTCTTCTTTCTCTAGGGTTGGTTCCTAGTGTATATCCTCTTCTTTTGAGGTTTCTTGATCCTTTTCTTACTCCTCTTCATAATCTATGTAAAATAATTTCTTCTCAGCACACTTATGACCTTTAGTGTATTTGCTATCACAATTTTAACAAAACCCTTTTTCTCTTTTTTCTTCCAATTGTTGTGGTCTAAACCTTGTAAGTTGTGGAAGGCTAGGAGAAAAAACACTTCCATAATTATAGTAATGAGTGGTGGGATTCCTTGTTTCCATAATTTCGCTTTCAATTTTTCTTTCCAACCTGAATTCGTTCTCCAATGAATCAAGTTCCCAAAGATGAACCTTATGTTGAATGTTATCCTTTAAAGTCCCTATGAAGACATCAATCCTTTGCTTCTCTGGAATATCATTTACCCTTATATTCAATTTCTGGAAGTCTTCAATGTTCTCTGCCATTGAATCCTTTTGTTTGAGATTTATCAATTGGCTAAAGAAGGTGTTGCTCTTTGTATCCTCATAATGTGTTATCATTTCCTCCATGAAAATTGACCACGTAACAAGTGGTTTACAAGAAAAAAGCACTTTATAACATAAAAATTGATCTAGTTCTAAATATGAAGATGCAATATGTACCTTTCGTAATATTTTCACCTCATGTAGATCAAAATATTGCTCCATTTGTAGTATCCAATTTACCAGATCCTTGCCATCAAACTTCCTCATATCGTTTTTGTAGGAATTTACAGGGTAAGTTCCTCAGACAGAACACCAAAAGGACACCGCTCACAAACAGATCACAGATCAATACACCAGTATTTTGACGTGGTTAAAACCCTCAGAGAGGGAAACAGTCCACGGCCTACGCCAACATCGCTACTACAGGCAATTTATTAATAAAAGAATGAAAATTTACATAAGCTTCTCTCATGCACGGTTAACCTACAAATGACCCTCCATGCGCTTTAAATAGAATTCATGGACCAATCGGGTGTCAAGCCACGGATCAAGTGTCGGTAATACCGAGGAGAGAATGAACCGTCGGATCACTACATATCGTGACCGTCGGATTGTAAGTTACAAAATGTACAACGGTAAAGAAACACACTTTACCTAACTCTATACCTAACTCTATACTAGACCAAGTTGAACTTAACTATTTCCTATGTGTCGGAATATCCTAACATCCCCCCTTAAGAACAACTTGGGATAGGATTGAAGGATTTATAAATATGACACAATAGGAGAAGGAAGGAGGCACTAGAGCCTATCCCCCCTTAGTGACAACTTCCTGAACTCCAACCATAAATCGAAGTTTAGTGAACTTCGCCTCTGTGAGAGCCTTTGTGAAGATGTATGCAACTTGATCATCTGTTGAACAATATTGCACTTCAAGAACATGGTCATGAATGAGCTTTCTGATGAAGTGCATGTGTAGTTCAATGTGTTTGCTGCGCTGATGCTGAACTAGATCTTTGCAAAGTTGAATGGCACTTGATTATCACACCAAAGTGTAGTCGGATGCTGTTGCTGAAAACCAAATTCTGATAGGATCTAACGAAGCCACAAGGCTTCCTTACTAGCCTCTACAGCACCACGATACTCTGCTTCTGCTGAAGAAAGAGAAATGGCAGCTTGTTTCT
>APFE030774409.1:22398-42250 GCA_000404065.3 Pinus taeda
TCCCAAATCCGAATAATAGAGCAGAGAGGCTAGCCTATAATGTAGAAGAGGGAACCCCATATCCCACACTACCCTTGCAAAATATCAACTTGAGGTCTGGTAAGGTACTCCAGAAAGATTCTCCAATAACAGATAGGCGAGAAGAAAACATAGAAAATCAAAATGAAATGACAAATCAAAAGAAATCAAACGATGATACCAGAGATAAGCAAATGCAACCATTGCATCCACCTTTTCCAGACCGCTTGGTCCAAATCAAACCTCCACTGTCTATACCACAGTTTGATGTCTTAGATGAGCTCAAAAATGTCTACATAAAGATTCTGCTACTGCAATCTATAAAAGACATTCCCATATACACTAAAGCCATCAAAGACATGTGCCTCAAGAAGCCTGCTAGGAAAAGGATTGATCCTCAAACCATTCATGTTATAGGACATTTAGCAGGCCTTATGACCAATACCATGTCCATAGAGATGTATGTTGACCCTGGCATTCCCAAAGTGACCACCATCATTAACAACATACAAATTCCAAACCTTTGATAGATCTTGGGGCCGCAATTAATGTCATGACTCTTGAAACCATGAGAACACTCCAGCTTACAAATTTTCAACATACAACGATTGTTCTCGAACTAGCTGATAGGTCTAAAGTGATTCCTAAAGGGATTTTGGAAGACATAATTGTCTCACTGGACTCTTGGGAGTATCCGGTGGACTTTTTAGTCCTCCAACCCAAATCCATTTTAGGAGGGCACCCTATTATTCTTGGTAGACCATGGTTAGCGACTACTGATGCATTTATAGGATGTCGATCTGGCAACATGATCATCTCGAGAGGGACTGAAAGAAAAAAACTCACCCTCTACCCATCGGCACAATCACCAGTAGTAACACATAATTTGTGGCTTGATGATAAATTCAATGATAAAGAAGAAGTACAATCTGTTTTTAGCATTGACCAAATCTATGACTTCCAAGAACAAAACAATAATGATTTGGTAGAACTATTTCTTTCTCAACCAGATATTTCCGAAAATTTGAGACATGACCAATATCATGCTGCAGACGTACTTTTAGCCCAAAATTTTCAGGAAACATGCACCATTCAATCTTTGCAAACCACATTTCACGACATCTTTCCAATTCAATCCATCACCAACACACAGAGTCAGGTTATAGAGATTAGTCTAGGGAAAACTCTGAACATAGGCAATCATCTAGACTCATCTCAGCAAGATAAATTAATTCGACTCTTGAGAAAATACCAGAAAGCCTTTGCTTGGGACTATACCGATATGCATGGCATTCATCCTGACACATGCACTCACCACATTTACACAGATAATACTATCAAACCAGTGAGGCAACCACAGAGAAGAATGAACCCCATGCTCCAAGATATTGTCAGAGAAGAGTTGCAAAAACTACAGAGAGTTAATTTCATATATCCTATTTCTGACAGTCAGTGGGTATCCCCATTGGTTGTAGTGCCCAAGAAAAATGGTAAGTGGTGCATTTGTGCTGATTACCGACAACTGAACAAAGCCACGCTCAAAGATTAGTTTCCACTACCATTTATTGACCAAGTGTTAGACACCCTAGCTGGGAAATTATCATTCTCTTTTCTTGATGGTTTCAGTGGCTACAACCAGATCAGGATAGCCTCAGAAGACCAGGACAAAACCACCTTCACTTGTCCTTGGGGCACTTATGCTTACAATGTTTTGCCATTTGGACTTTGCAATGCTCCAGCTACTTTTCATAGAGTTGTATTAGCTATTTTCGTTGATTTAATTCATGATTGTGTTGAAGTTTACATGGATGATTTTTCAGTATATGGTAATTCATTTGAACATGCATTAGAAAACCTTGAGAGAGTTTTGAAAATATGTATTGAAACTAATTTGTCCCTCAGCAATGAGAAGTGTTTTATGATGTTGAACGAAGGGATAGTGTTAGGCCACTATATTTCTTCTCAAGGCATCAAGGTTGACCCAGCAAAGATCCAGATCATTGTCGATTTTCCAATTCCACAGAATCAAAGAGAGGTAAGAATTTCCTTGGGTATGTAAGCTATTACAGAAGGTTTATTGAACATTTTAGTAAAATAGCTTTACCTTTGTTTAAACTTCTATCAAAATATGTACTTTTCAATTGGAATGAGAACTGCCAACAAGCATTCGAACTACTCAAAAATAAGTTATCAACCGCACCAGTCTTGAGAGGGCCTAATTGGAGCCTACCATTTCATATCTTTACATATGCATCTGACACTGTAGTGGGTGCATCATTAGGCCAAAAAGAGGAATCTTTTACTTATGCCATTTACTTCATTAGCAAAATTCTTACACTTGCAGAGTTAAACTACACGGTCACAGAGAAGGAAACACTTGCTATCATATATGTTGTGAACAAATTCCGACATTACATAATTGGTTATGAAGTCTTTGTACATACTGATCATTCTGCCATTAAACATTTAATGAATAAACCAATAACTAGTGGTAGTGTTACCAGATGGTTACTATTGTTACAGGAATTCAACATCACAGTGTTAGATAGACCAGGTAAAGAGAACCAGGTGGCAGATTTTCTTTCTAGACTGCAAAACCAAGGTGAGGTTGTTCCAGTTGAAGATTCTTTCCCAGATGAGAATTTATTTGCAATTTCCATAGTAAATCCTTGTTATGCTGATTTGGCCAATTACTTGTCTACAGGAAGGACACCTCCACACTTTACTGCAAAGGAAAAGAAGAGACTAGTCAAACAAAGTGCTAGATATTCATGGCTCAATGGCGATTTATTTTACATTGGTTATGATATGATCATTAGAAGATGTGTAAGAAATGATGAGGTAATTGATATTTTAAAATCTTGCCATGATGAACCGTGTGGTGGGCATTTTGCAGCTAAGCGGGCAGCGTTCAAAGTTCTTACTCTTGGATACTACTGGCCATCCATTTTCAAGGATGCCAAGAAGTATGTAAAGAGTTGTGACAGCTGCCAAAGAATGGGCAGGCCAACAGCTACAGACGAGATGCCTCTTCAGCCCCAAGTTCACCTAGAGCCATTTGAAAAATGGGCTCTAGACTTCATAGGACCCATTAACCCAACCTCCAACGGTAAGAAGTACATCTTAGTATGTACTGATTATGTCACAAAGTGGGCTGAAGCAAAAGCACTAGTAAGAGCCACCGAACACACAGTTGTCAATTTCCTTTTTGAAGAGATTTTTGTCAGGTATGGAGTGCCAAGGGAGATAGTGACTGATCAAGGTACCCAATTCACCTCAAAGTTAGTAAAGGACATCACAGACAAATACCAAATCAAGCATAGGGAAAGCACACCTTACCATCCACAGGCCAATGGGCAGGTGGAATCTACAAACAAAACTTTGGAAGGTATCATTACTAAAACTGTTGCAATGAATAGGAAGAATTTGGAAGAGAAGCTCAAAGATGCACTCTGGGCTTACAGAATCACATGGAAGGATACTGCGGGATTTACACCATACCAGTTGGTGTACGGCAAAGAGGTAATGCTTCCTATTGAATTTCAAATACATACTTTTAAACTGGCTGCAGATTTGAAAATTGACTTGGATCAAGCACAAAAAGAAAGAATTCAGCAGTTAAACCAGCTGGATGAAATGAGGCAGCAAGCAGAGGAAACCACCATCCTCATGCAAAAGAAAAGGAAGCAGTGGCATGATGCACATATCAAGAAGAAGCAGTTCAAGGAAGGTGACTGGGCTTTACTTTTTGACTCTAAGTTCAGAGATCATAAAGCCAAGTTTACCACCCATTGGATGGGCCCATACCAAATTGTTCAGGCATATGACAATGGTTCAGTGAAGCTCACAACTATTGATGGAGAAGGTCATTCCTTTACTGTCAATGTTCATCGCCTGAAACTATACACTAAGCCCACCAGCAAGCAAGATTTTCTCCACACAGTATCTCAACAAAGAGAGGTTGAGATACTGCAACCCTCAGCTAAAGTATCCCTACCTTAGTTTATTTTCTTTCAATTTCGAAAAAAAAAAAACCAAAAAAAACAAAATATATATATATATATATTATATATACAAAAAAAAAAGCATAGAACAAAACACATAAAAATAAATAAATAAATGTGTTAGATGTGAAAACCAGCCTCTAGCACACTCTAACCCCGAATTCTTACTTGAAAATCAATTCCTTGGCGGGTAAGAATTCTCTTTCTTTTGTTACCTGTTTAATTTCTTAGCTGAATAATGACTTGAGGACAAGTCAAAATTTTTGTGGGGGAGAGAAGCATCAGTATTCTTATCTCTCGATTGAAAAAAAAAATTTTTAAAGATTTCTCATCTCCTCATTGTAAATTTCCAAAGCAGTTTGTTCCAGCATTCCAGATTTCAATAAATAAGTTGTTTTGTCATTGTTTTATCTCAGAGGGACCTGGTTATAAATATTATGCAGGGGGGCCTGTTCTGTCCAAGAAGACCATGCTATCAGCGCCAGCAGTAATGGGACCTGTTTAGACACATAAAAGGGACATGTTAAGAGATTGATATTTCAAGGTTACTTCAACACAGCTTCAGCAAGTTTCTACAAGGATTCACAGGTTTCTGGGCACCAAGACTCCATCAAACACCCAAGCTCAAAGTACCTGTATGCATATAAAGAGTTGCATGAACATCTTCAGTTTTTCAGAGGGACCTGTTGCATTCAAATCTACCTCAGGGGACCTGTTATGAACAGCAAAGAAAAGTTAAACAATAGTCAAGAGGCTAGCCCTACTCAGCATGCCAATGCAACAACAGCCAAACAAAAGTGTAATATGCTCCTTGTTCTTAACATTTAATTTCTTGGATTAATTTTTAATGTTAATTCTAATAACTGTGATTGCTGTGATCGATTTCAAGGGCACATTTTTCATCATCCCTTATCTCCTTGATTCTTCCCTACTTCAACCCATTTCCTACTTCTAAAATCCATTAACCCTTCATTTCAACCTTGTTCTACGCATCCTACATCCATACCAACATCCTCCATTTGGTCGAGTACCAGCAGGACACGTGGTGATTGTTTTAAAAAAGAAATATATATCTATATATATATATATATATATATATATATATATATATATATATATATATATATATTTATTTTTTTATATTTATATATATTATATAAAGGTAAGAAACAGAAGGCCTATTCATTATACTGCATGCGGCCAAATGATGATTTCACCACCCGACGCACCTAAGTGATTCAGAGGACTCCATCATACCTCAGTATGGTATATACGCTCCCAGCGCTCCCATGATAGCATTTGTGCAAGCGGCATCATTATTCCCCTGTTTTCAAAAATGAACACGCTCTAAGGTAAAGGAAGTTGGTCCTTTCACTCTCATTTTTCAGGTTGATTACGTTGGCGTATAATCCCGTGGCGTCCATAGTAAGGACCGAAGGCAGTGAGCACCACTCGGTTTCGACTCCCACCAAGTTACACGACAGTCGACCCAGCATCACATTGGATACTAAGGGAGTGACGCCATCAGGTAACAAGTAAAAATTTCCTTGTTAAATTTGCAAGTTAGAGCTCGACCCTCCGCCAAGATTTCAAATAGGGTCGAGCCAAGTGTGTTCGATAGTTCCCAATACCATGAAGACTGCATTTCGATTCTCAGAGAAATACAGTGGTTTCCCTTTTTGGAGAAATTCCATGGAAGCAACGAAGAGGTTACTAAGCAATTCGCCTTCACATTTAATGGGGAGAAAGCCCTGATAGGCAACTTCTCATTCAGGGTTTCAGAAGACACCATCGCCCAGGAAATAGGGATTAGCCCAGAAGGGGAAAAGTATTTTAAGACCAAGAAATTCAAAGAGAAATCGTGGACCCAATTCATGTCTAGGTCTCGAGTCTCATCGGTTAACTGGAAGAAAGGCGTCCCAAGGAGTTGGTTAGTGCATCCCTTGGATGAAATGGTTTACATACTTCAAAAATTTGTAACCTGTGAAGGCCGCTACAGTATTGTTTATCTATACCATATCAAGTTGTTGCTACACTTGAAAAGGCAATGTGTTATCAGTTTACCATATTTTCTATTGCAGAGCCTAACCAAGATGTCAAAGACCATCCAGAAGCAAAAGGGAAATGAAGACAAGAGCTTATATCACTTTGGCTTAGTTAAAATTCTTATTGAGCATGAAATGCAGAGAAGAGGGAAAACGTGGAAGGAGTTCTTAGCTGCCAACCAAATTAGAGATGAGGAAGACAAAGAAGAATCACAGGAAAACTCAGGATTCATGAAGGACATCGATGAGGAGATCCTAGCCTCATCCAAAGCAAACAAGGTACTTTCACCTGTGAGCAGCATAAGGACTAGGCAAATGAGAAAGGAAGATGCTAAGAAGGCAGAACAAGATAAAGTTTTCACCACTTATTCAAGGAGAACAAGGAGGACACCAAAATCTCAATTGCAAGAAGACCAACCTGAATCCAATGCACCTATACAAATGGATATTCAGAGCAGTGACCATTCGCCACCAGGGCCAGGAGCTGATATAGATGTTGAAAGCCATTCACCCCCAGGACCAGGAGCTGATATAGATGTTGAAAGCCATTCACCCCCAGGACCAGGAGCTGATATAGAGGTTGAAAGTAATAACAAACAAGAAAAAGGGTCACCACCTCCCAATAAGAAACAGAAAAAGCTAGAGAAACAAATTGAAAAATTAAAGGAAGAGCTCATGGAAGCTAATATGTTGGAGAAAGTTATCAAGAAAGAAAATGAAATGCTCCGAGCGCAGAGTAAAGAGATTCAAAAGAAAAATGAAAAGTTAAAAGAGTGTGTCAATGAGCTAGAAGCTGAGCAAACAGATATTTGTAAGTGGGCCACCAAGTGGTACAATCAGAAGAAGACCCTCAAGGAAAAATACAAAAGACTAAAGCAGGAGCTCCATGACCATAAAGATGCCTAGGTGAAAACGAATGTGGACACATTGCTAAAGGAAGCAGAGGTACAGGCAGGGACAGAGTTCAAAGGAAGCACTTCGGGGTTAGCATGAGGACATGCTAATTCATTAAGTCGGGGAGAGAAAGAAGCATCGATATTTTGTTCTTTTATCTCTCCATTGTAAATTTTTAAAGATTTCTCATCTCCTCACTGTAAATTTCCAAAGCAGTCGTTCCAGCATTCCAGATTTCAATAAATAAGTTGTTTTGTCATTGTTTTATCTTAGAGGGACCTGGTTATAAATATTATGCAGGGGGGCCTGTTCTGTCCAAGAAGACCATGCTATCAGCACCAGCAGTAATGGGACCTATTTAGACACATAAAAAGGGACCTGTTAAGAGATTGATATTTCAAGGTTACTTCAACACAGCTCCAGCAAGTTTCTACAAGGGCAGGTTGCTGAGCACCAAGACTCCATCAAACACCCAAGCTCAACAGTACCTGTAAGCACATAAAGAACTGCATTAACATCTTCAGTATTTCAGAGGGACCTGTTGCATTCAAATCTACCTCAGGGGACCTGTTATGAACAACAAAGAAAAGTCAAACAATAGTCAAGAGGCTAGCCCTACTCAACATGCCAATGCAACAACAATCAAACAAAAGTGTAATACGCTCCTTGTTCTTAACATTTAACTTCTTGGATTAATTTTTAATGTTAATTCTAATAACTGTGATTGTTATGATCGATTTCAAGGGCACATTTTTCATCATCCCTTATCTCCTTGATTCTTCCCTACTTCAACCTATTTCCTACTTATAAAACCCATTAACCCTTCATTTCAACCTTGTTCTACGCATCCTACAGCCATCCCAACATCCTCCATTTTGCCGAGTACCAACAGGACACATGGTGATTGTTTATAAAAGAGAAATTATATAAAGGTAAGAAACAGGAGGCCTATTCATTATTTTGCATGAGGCCGAATGATGATTTCACCACCCGACACACCTAAGTGATTCAGAGAACTCCATCATACCTCAGTATGGTATATACGCTCCCAGCGCTCCCATGATAGCATTTGTGCAAGCGGCATCATTATTCCCCTGTTTTCAAAAATGAACACGCTTTGAGGTAAAGGAAGTTGGTCATTTCACTCTCATTTTTCAGGTTGATTATGTTGGCGTATAATCCTGTGGCTTCCACAGTAAGGATCGAAGGCATTGAGCGCCACTCGGTTTCAATTCCCACCAAGTTACACGACAGTCGACCCAACATCACATTGGATACTAAGGGAGCGACGCCATTAGATAACAGGTCAAAATTTCTTTGTTAAATTTGCAAGTTAGAGCTCGACCCTCCGCCAAGATGACAAATAGGGTCGAGCCAAGCGTGTTCAATAGTTCCCAATACCATGAAGACTGCATTTTGATTCTCAGTGAAATACAGTGGTTTCCCTTTTTGGAGGAATTCCATGGAAGCAACGAAGAGGTTGCTAAGCAATTCGCCTTCATATTTAATGGGGAGAAAGCCCTGATAGGCAATTTCTCATTCAGGGTTTCAGAAGACACCATCACCCAAGTAATAGGGATCAGCCCAGAAGGAGAAAAGTATTTTAAGACCAAGCAATTCAAAGAAAAATCGTGGACCCAATTCATGTCTAGGTCCCGAGTCTCATCAGTTAACTGGAAGAAAGGCGTCCCAAGAAGTTGGTTGGTGCATCCTTGGGATGAAATGGTCTACATACTTCAAAAATTCGTAACCTGTGAAGGCCACTACAGTATTGTTTATCTATACCATATCAAGTTGCTGCTACACTTGAAACGGCAATGTGTTATCAGTTTACCATATTTTCTATTGCAGAGCCTAACCAAGATGTCAAAGGCCATCCAGAAGCAGAAGGGAAATGAAGACAAGAGCTTATATCACTTTGGCTTAGTTAAAATTCTTATTGAGCATGAAATGCAGAGAAGAGGGAAAACGTGGAAGGAGTTCTTAGCTGCCAACCAAATTAGAGATGAGGAAGACAAAGAAGAATCGCAGGAAAACTCAAGATTCATGAAGGACATCGATGAGGAGATCCCAGCCTCATCCAAAGCAAACAAGGTACTTCCACCTGTGAGCAGCATAAGGACTAGGCAAATGAGAAAGGAAGATGCTAAGAAGGTAGAACAAGATAAAGTTTTCACCACTTATTCAAGGAGAACAAGGAGGACACCAAAAGCTCAATTGCAAGAAGACCAGCCTGAATCCAATGCACCTATACAAATGGATATTCAGAGTAGTGACCATTTGCCACCAGGGCCAGGAGCTGATATAGATGTTGAAAGCCATTCACCCCAAGGACCAGGAGCTGATATAGAGGTCAAAAGTAATAACAAACAAGAAAAGGGTCACCACCTCCCAATAAGAAGCAGAAGAAACTGGAGAAACAAATTGAAGAATTAAAAGAAGAGCTCATGGAAGCTAATATGCTGGAGAAAGTTATCAAGAAAGAAAATGAAATGCTTCGAGCACAGAGTAAAGAGATTCAAAAGAAAAATGAAAATTTAAAAGAGCGAGTCAATGAGCTAGAAGCTGAGCAAACAGATATTTGTAAGTGGGCCACCAAGTGGTACAATCAGAAGAAGACCCTCAAGAAAAAATACAAAAGACTAAAGTAGGAGCTCCATGACCAGAAAGATGCCCAGGTGAAAAAGAATGTGGACACATTGCTAAAGGCAGCAAAGGTACATGCAGGGACAGAGTTCAGAGGAAGCACTTCGGGGTTAGCATGAGGACATGCTAATTCATTAAGTTGGGGAGAGATGTTGGTACCATTCCATGACCCCTTTTTCCCTCCCAAAACATGACATTTTCCTACCTCTTTTCATCATTTATCTCTCAGATCCCTTGGAAATTGATTAGTTGATAGTCTTATAGTTATTAAATTGCATTGAAATTGGTTTAATGGTTTTATGTTAATGAATTAGGAATTTTTGGCAAAATGACTACAGGAAGTTCCAACATCCTGTAATTGGTTTATTGTTTGACATGTGGCATGACAGCCAGGCTAGAGCGAAGGTTAGGGATGAAAAGCGGAATGTCCAAGCATGGACAAACACCTATCCTGCAGCAAAATTGACCCTCCTACATGCGCGGTCAACGAAGGTCAACTATGGCATGTTGGCAACAAAGGAAGCAACAGCACGCAATCCAAATCGATTTAAGTTTTGTTTCCATTTTTTTTAAATCAGTTAGGATAGAAACATTTTCAAAAATCGTGATGTGGAAAAAGCGGCAACAACCTCCTCATGAATGTACATCCGTTTTCAAGGGATGTAAAACCATATGTAAATATAGTTCTGAACCTATTATTATTATCATTGTCGTTGTTTCAAAAACAGAGTTTCGATTTTAATATCAAATACTTGCATTACAGTCACGATTTCGCTGTGTTGATTTGGTAATCGTTGGATCACAGTTCAGTATACCTGGAACGCGGACGGGCCCTGCGTAACGTGGTATACTTACTGTTGTTTTATTTCATTTACAGTTAGGGTATTAATATGCGTAGTGATTCAAATTGATTTATGTTTATAATATGCATGTTTATGAATGCGCTTGAATAGATTATCACCTGGATCGTGAATCATATCCTGTAAGGGATTCGATCCCTTGTTATCTTGTAGAGCATTGTCATGAACTTTATGATTATGATTTCCATATATTTTTATCTTGCATGACTGTTAATGAATGTTGAGTATTCGCCGAACATAGGTTTTATGTATGATGTCTTTGTAAGGGGACTAAAATCTTGAATTGTAGTGATACACAACGTTTTGGTTTGTTAAATGAATTGAATCTTGGTTGATAGTGATACATAGTGTGATTTAATTTGATAATGAATCGAATGATAGCATTGTAATTAGGAATATTAGACTTAGATAACGATCCTTTATGTCTATATACTTTAGCCGCACGCCTCTAAGTCTACGCAGCCTAGTCGATAATAAATATAGCCTAGTATAGCACCCTAGATAGGACACTACAGTGCTCAAATGGACCTTTTCTTTTAAGGAGTATAAAAAGGAACGAAAGTGACTACTCTGGAAATCTAGACAGAGGGATTACCAAACTAATTGCAAAATTGCAGAATAATTTTTATGGTACGATAGTCAATCTTCCCGAATGCTGTGTTCAGTGCATTGCGATCGGTAGGGCGGCAGACACAGCTTCCTAAGGATGAAGGATGTAGCCTATTGTGGTCTCCCAATATATACTCAACGGTACATGGGAGCACAATTCTGTACTGGCACTTATTGTCTCAAAGAGGAGGAATCACCCAACCTACGATGAAAGCGATAGTTACGAGGCTTTACGACGTTGGAATACGTCTCTAGCCTAGACTTCTAAATGTTGTGTGTTAGGTTCCAAAGCGTTTTTATGTCCATTGAAATTTATTTTATAGTTGATATTTTTTAAGAAGTTTGCCTTTAAGGTTCATCGCGTGATGTAGATATACAATTCCTAAATATGCAATCTAAGATGATAAACAATGTTTTATTTCTCTTTTTGCAATGAAAATCCTAGCTACTAAGGAAAGAGAAGCAAAATTCATTCGACATAGAGCAGAGAGCACACACTAAGATGCATTGTCCTATATCAATTTCCACAAGCAGTCTAAATGAAAATTCACATGCATGTATTTGTTTTCCACTTTCTTAATGTGTGAATGACAAAAAGAATGCTAAGTACAAATTTGAACTATCTTTCTTTCAAAGCGACAATACTAACAATTTTCTTTCCAAAAACGAAAGGAAGACTAAGACGACACTTTGCAATTTTGAACTGAAAACTACTTTGAACACTTGAAATACTATTAATTCAAATCAAATACAAGAGAAAAAGTGTAATCGACTATCAAAAAGAGGAGGATTCTTTTCTTTGACTGAAAATGACACTTGCGACACTTTCAAATCAAAAGATGATAGTTCGATTAAGCTACTGTTTGCAAAGGAGAACTGTAAATGGCAAAAAATACATAAAAACATTCACAATTATTTATACAATGGAGGCTGAATAATGCAAAGGGAGTTTCAACAGTGGTATACTGATCACAGATAGCAAAACTCCTGAATAAAGCTAAAGACAATGAAGAGAAAATCAAAATCTGGAGGCAGAAATAGTCTTACCTAATCATCGCACCTGTAACAAAGGGAAACATGGATGCATCTCACCTGCAACACACGGGAGGTTCGATGCATCCAGACTACAAATGAGAGACAATGCGATGGTCCAGGGATGAAACTGGGCTTGGTTTTTGCTCACAATTTGCAGCTTAGTTCAGGCATTTAAGCTGAGCTAATGATAGTCAGTAAACACAAAACATAGGGGATGATCTAGTGAGGTTACTTGAGCTACCACCAGGGCACTTAGGATGTTTACAAGTCAGATGTTTAATTCATAAACTAACCAGGTAATTGACTGAAGCAATGTTTATCTACTTCACAATTGCATAGCAAAAGTAGTTCGAAGGCTAGCTGGCTTAACTTCTGGCTCCATCTATAGTTTATAAAGCAAAACAACTAGAAACAAGCAAACAAGTTATTCGCTCCCTAGCGGAGTCGCAATTTTGTTATCGAGAAAACTAGTGTCCATTCAGAGCTGCTAGTCCCACTAAGATGGGTAGCTATTTTAGAAACAAACAAACTAAAGTCACTTGTGTTTTCCTTTATGAGAAATAGATGAGAGTGAAGCAGAGAGTACCAATCTCAGTCTTTCGCTTGGCTCCTTGCTTGTTTCCTCTCCCCTTTGATAGATCTTTGCCACTCCTTCTTCACTTGTCCCGCTTTAAAGAACACCTATAGATTCAAAGAAACATAATACCATCAAAGCATAGAGATCTATAATCATAAACAATATAGGATCAGATATATATTAACCATACAAATGCATATATCAATACAATATTCAGAGATATACAAGAATATGGAGGAAAACTAAAATAGTTTTATTGATAGAAGTAGTAGAAGAGAGGATTACTACCCATTGATCTAACCTAGTGCCATCCTCCCAACATGAAAGCCCTCTTCACCTCATGAAAAGCTAGATCACCCAACACTATGATGTTCCACAGAGAAACCAACAACACTTCCTTACAAGATAGAAAATTCTAGCCTCCTGGATCTCTAGGATGAGGGATCCATATATAGATGTTTGCAGGTGGGTGAGTTAGCTTCTGGGTTTTTGATTAGTGTCATTTCTCTGATAGTTCTTAGTTCCACTTGGATATTTCATGATCTCTTACTCATCCCTGGGCGAATTCAGAGAGGCAATTGTCAAATGAGCAGTTTCTAGAAGATTCTCTGGGTTTCCACCTAGCCGACTGGCTCTGCCATTTGTCTGCTCTCACTTATCACACCCTATAGAAGGGCTTTTCAGTATGCATCACACCTTCTACATGTAGTAAGTGAGATGCATTTCACCCTTAGCATTAAGCAGTCTGTATGCTCCAGTTTTAACCAGTTCTGAGTAGTTTTTCAGGGAGAACTTCTGGGAGATGATGTAATCAACTGAACTTGTTCCTTTAGGGTTTGTAATAACACTTTTAGGGGCTTAGAAGCCATTGGTTTATGGACATATGAGATTGGGGCTGCAGTGCCCAAATATGTCTATAACATATACTACCCAAATGATTACAACACATTTGACTCCTTCTTTAAAATTCAGAAATTAAAAAATAACAAAAATGGGGAAATTGAATGATGGTAGAAGAAAAATATCTCCATGCTATTTCCTGTGATTGTCTCTTATTAGTCCATGTCTCTGCCATGATTTTCCTCCACAGTTACTGGCAGATGTGCCTGTTGCTTTCTCCATTAACTGCTTGAATTCCCCACTTTATGAATCTGGAAGCGATCAATTGTAGTGGAATTAGTGGTGATCAATAACATAAATTTTGACCCATTCATATTAATACACTCTAGGACATACTTATCAGATCTCAATACATCTTGTAACTCATATAAAAAAGCGTTACGAAAGCATATATTTCCGATCGCCCTTAGTTTCTCTTACTTAAGCTCTTCAACCATGAGACCATTGCCTGTGACCAAAGGCTTGATGCATAGGTGTTATGATATCAAAGCCTTCTATCCTCATAGCTTTATTTGAAATAACATTCTGAAATCATGAAGTTCTTATGCCTTAAAGATCCTTTTCCATTCACCCTCTTCGTGTTTATCCCATGGGACTGGATGCTGTGACCTCAAGCTTAGCGCTTGGGTGCTAAAGCCTTTGGGATCTTGTTGGGGGCTTATCTCCTTTTGTATTTCACTTCACCTTAGGTTCAATGTATGGTCATAATCAAGCACCACCACATATCAGAGCCTCTCTTCGTAGTAAGTTTTCCAAACTTGAAATTACACAGGAGTTACGATATTCATATCCCTGATACAACCCATAATGATTAGGTTATAATTCTTCCCTTGGCTATGGGTTCTTTGGATCTCTCACAACCATGTGCCAGTCTGTATCATAATCCCTCTTCATCGAAAGTTTTCAAAAAATAAATTAACATTGGAGTTACGAAAGCCTCCGCTTCCGATGGCCTCATAGCTCTCGGTGCTTGGCCCCTAGCTTTGTGCCCTTGGATCTCTTGAGTTTTCATGACCAACAACTACCATATATCGAAGCCCTGTTCATCAAATTTTTTTGTGAAATAGTTCTGATGTTTTCAATCTCTGATATTTCTTCTTAGCACTTAGGTGCACCGACCACCCCTGCACCCTTGGTCCCTTTGGTTTTCCATGACCGGGGTGTTAGTAAATATTAAAGGGACCTCCTAAATCTTGAAAACACTTTCAACATGTCCTTGTCCTACCACGTTATGTTGACGTAATCTCCCCCGTCAACTTCTCAGAACCAATTATCTTATGCTAGGTGTGTTCTTTGGAGGAGAGAGAAAATGTCGTTAGGGTCTTCAGTTTTGAGTTGGTTTCTTTTGTACTTTTGTGACCAAGTGCCTATTTGTATCAGAAGTGCTGTTCCTCGGATATTTTTATGAAAGGGTTCTGACGCTTTCAACCTCTGATACTCCTTCTTAGCACTTAGGGGCTCCACCTAGCTCTGCGCTCTTTTTCTCTTTGGTTTTCGATGATCGGGTGCTAGTAAATATCAAAGCCCCTCTCATAAGAAATTTTCAAATTGAGAATTAACCTTGGAGTTATGATGACTCCCACTCTCAATGAGCTCATATTAGCACTTAGGTGCTTCATCCAGCCCTACGCCCTTAGTCCCTTTGGTTTTCCATGATCAGATTCCAGCATATATCGAAACCCTCTTCATTAGAACTTTTTCTAAAAGAGTTATGATGCTTTCAACCTCCGATATTTCTTCTTAGCAATTAGGTGCATCATCCAACCCTATGCCCTTGATCCCTTTGTTTTTCCATGACTGGGTGCTATTAAATATCTACGGGCCCTTTAAAACGTTGAAAACACTTGCCATGTGTCCTTGTCCTTCCTTGTCATGCTAAAGTAATCTCCCCTGTCAACTTCTCAGAACCAAGGTTATGCTACTAGGTGTCTTCTTCGAAGGAGAGAGAAAGGATCCCTGGGATCTTTGGATTTTTAAAGGTCTCTTGTGTATTTCCCTTTCCTCCAAGATTTCAGCACTTTCCAAAAGATGCATTTGTTTAGGAGTTCCACACTTCTGATGTTCCTATGGAAAATGTTCCGAGGTCCTGCCTTGTTCTGTGTTATTGATCCTTTGGAACACGTGACCAAGTACTAGCCTATATCAGAACCCCTCTCATTATAACCTTTTTGAAAACATATTTAAAAGAGTTTCGATGCTACCAACCTCTGATAAAACATCCTCTGATATGCCTTCTTGCCAGTCTTCCTGATATCGGATTTTGATGTCACCAGGTCCCACGTTTCAGCATTCCTCTTTAAATATCGGCTTTTATTTTGGATTTGAAACTTAGGATTTTGGTTTTGGCCTCCTCCTTGGCCCTTTTCCACTTCAACTCCCCCTTTTTGGCCCACATATAACCTCATTTGACATGTTTCGAAAAAGGTGTAGTAGGTGACAACAAGAACAACCCTTACATTATGAGAATGTTGGGCATTTAAATATCGATCCCAGCGTTAGCATGTGCACATTTGTAGTTGTGTGAACCTATAGCTCGGTTCTGACACATTGAAAAAATAGAGATTAATGGGTGTTTAGATTCCATAACTACTTGAGGAATTGGTTTTATCTTGACATTTCAAGTGCATATGGACCAAAAATTATATCAAAGAGTGCATCGCGTGTTGTGCGATCAAGTGCATGGAGTTATTGGATATTTTAATGGTAGTCTAATATGCCAAATTAATTAACAAATGTTGCAAGGATAATCCCAAAAATTTTGAATTAAATTGAGGACCCGTCACTTAGTGTTGTGCGTTATGGAGTGATTATCCAATTTACGAGTGTGCAGATGTGTGTGATGTTAATTTTTGCAACTGCGGTCAAATTCCACCTTGGAAAATTTAAATTACCAAGATAATTATTTCATTATATTCCTATTTTCAAGAGGACCAAAATCAACCTAAATATCACCCAATTTGGTCAAGCAAAAGTTGAGTTATGAATTATTTTACTCATACATGTATTATGGCATGGGTCGGCCCTAACCACATGAGTACTTGCTTGGGTTAGGCTGAACCCCAAGTGAACCCTCAGGAAAGCCTATAAATAGAAGAGACCTTAAGATCATTTGGACACATCTTCTCTTCTCTTTTGTCTTGGTTCACACAGGTTCAACAGAAGGAATTCACTCAAGGGTTCGAAATCATAGGCGAAAGGTTCACTTTAGGTTAGGGTTTTCTAGATCTCAGTCACTGACAAAGAATAGGGCATTTTGGTTTGTAGACGCTGGAACATAAGCCTATGCGAGTGACTGTAGACCCTTGGATGCTGGCACAGAGGCTTATGGGAGTGACTATGGCTTTAGAGATAGATTTGGAAGTATCGGTCCTCGACCGCTCTCACAGAGTGGTCCTGAGAGCGACCAAGACATATCAGTCACTCACAAAACAATAATAAGGGAGTGACTCTATGTTTTTAAGTGTATTAAACCATAGTTGCACGCATAAATAATTCTTAAGAGCAACTGTGCAGTCACAGTCACCTGCATAAAATGACCGAGAGAGCGACCAAAGTTCAGATCTAGGGTTTGACATCTTGGCTTGAGTTGACTTCAGTGATCTGGTAGATCTAGGTTTCTCTTTGCTATTATACAAATATGTAGATATGTAGATCTGATTTGTTAGTATCCACTACAATCATATGTATTAGGCTCATTGACAGTGACAAAAATACTCAACAATGTTCGATATAGTGACTGTAGTATAAAACAACTGACATAAGTTTGTGACAACACACTACAACCATCAGTATGAGGGTTTTGATTCCTAACATGATTAGATTTGTTCATGGATATCCTTATTGTATTTTTGAATAGATAAAGTTATGGATCATTTTAGTCTCTTTTGATGCATCATTCGATGACGATCTAAGAAGAAGAATATTTGCAAGGGTTTCCCCATAGTGAGTTTTGCCTTGGTCTCAGACCAATCTTGGTGTCTCTATGTGTGTACATGATTTCTTCTACTATTCCTTTTATATTCGACTGCATTGATGATGATGGTGATGTTGTTTCTTTCTATGTAATTGCAAATGATGATGTATAATGGTGTAGATCTAAATAATGTAATTATCAAAGAAAATAAATGTCACCCTAAGAAAATATAACATTGTATCAGAGGTGTGTTGAAGAAGAGTCATGGAGATCACCCCGATGATGACAACTTTCATGGAAGTATGAAGAGGATGGTGGAGACGTAAAATATTTCTAGGGTTTGAAGAAAACCCTAGGCATCTTGATGATTAGGGTTTGATGGATTATATGAGGTTGAGTTTGGAGAGAAAACCTTGGTTTATGGCAAAGACTTGAGATTTGATAGCATGGTTTATGTGAAGATTCTCAAGAACTTGTGGGAGATTTGATGAAGCCCTGAGGAAACATTGGTATATGGATCATGGAAATTGATGGTTCTTGAATATTGGTTTAATAGGGAGAGGATCACCTCTCATTGAAGATAAGTATTTCTTGACTTATGATGCTCCTTACTTGTTAGCATTATAGATATGATGATTATGTTTATTGTTTGTAATTCCTGCATATGTATTTGAGTATATGGATGTTTCTAACCTCCTTGTTGAAATGAGATGAGTAGATCCTTCTTAAGGATCATTTTGAGATGCAGATTTGGAAAGAGACAAAGAGGTACTTGATGAAAAGATGACAAAGTGCTTCAAGAGACCTATATATAATGAGTAGGTTCTCAAGTATTTGAATACCACAAGATATGCATGGTATGTTGTGTTTCATATATTGGCTCGGTAAGCCCTAAGGTGTGATGAGAACGCCTCGTTCTTTAATGGCTCATACATGCATATGAATGTTAGGTCCCTATAATAATAGTGATTACCCCATTACTATTGTAGTTGTATCCCTTATTAATATTGTTGTGCCCTATTGTCCCCATATTTTTATTACTGTGCCCCATAGAATCTGTCTATTGTTATTTTTGTGGCTTTATATTATTATTGTTAGGTCCGCTGGGTTATATTGTGACTCCTTAGACTCCTATATATAGAAAGGAGGTTTTGTCATTTGAATCATCCAAGAATTGTTCATTTCTGTAATGTAAAAGAGGTTTCCCCCTCAAAGAGGCTTAATTCTAAGGTGTTGATCTCTCTTTTCTATCTTTTTGTGAGCTGGTTTCATAACATTTGGTATCAAAGCTTTGGATTCTAGGGTTTTGCTGCTCCAAATAGGCCATCGTGGAATTTTCACTATAACTTTTTTCTGCGATGTTTCAGAAGTGAAAAAAAAACCCATTTGAGACGAATTCGCACTGAACCTTGGGTCTAAATTTCAGAGCTTTTTGCGCTATATTTGCGGAGATATTATTTGAGGAAGTTGGTCTTTTGGCAGACTCCTGAATTACATTCCAAACAGGTGACCTGGGGAAAATCGTCATATCTTTTTCTCTGAGAATCGGATTGAAATTTTGTAAGAAGGTGCAGAAAGAGGACAGACTGTAGTTTCTTGTATATATGTTTTAGAGCCAAAGGTTGAAACAGTGACACGTGGCACTCCATACAAGTTCGCCCTTCTGGAAAGGTCTATAATTAGGTCATCTTGGGAGGTAGCGCATAACTCTTTCTTCGAGAATCCAATTTGGATCAGAATGGTGGCATTGGAAAGAGGACACAAAGGGCTACTACATATCACAATTTCAGAATTAGATGATCCGAAATTACAGAGATACATCAGATTCAATATCAAGCGCCTATAAAGTGAAAAAGGGTGTGTAGTTTTTTTAAATATTTTGCATAAGCTTGGTTTCAAAAATTAGTTTGAAGGAATTCAAAGGGCGTAGTAAAGCATTATTATTGGTAATTAATGCCTCGAGGAAAGGAAATTCAAACACCTAGTAAGCAACCTGAAAGCTCTAGCATGACTCATGAAGAAGAGGAAGAAATGCAACATGATATATCAAAATTACGAGACCAAGTGCAACAAGTGTCACTTGCACAAAAAGTAACATAATCTAAGATGGATGATTTAAGAAAGATGTATAAGCTAAGATGGATGGTTTAAAGAAAGGTGTAGAAGCTAAGATGGATTGTTTAAAGAAAGAAATAGAAGCTAATATGGGTGGCATGGAAGCTAAGATGAATGGCATGGACGCTAAAATGGATGGCATGGATGATAATATGGAAGAATTGAATATAAATATGAATAAGTTGCTACAAGAAATGGTCACTAATGGTGAAAGGGTAGTAAAGGAAACTCATGAT
>APFE030774409.1:58463-122841 GCA_000404065.3 Pinus taeda
ATTCTCAGTTTCTCCCTAGTTACAACTTTTGTTAGCATATCTACAGGATTTTGGCTAGTGTGTATCTTTTCCAGCTTCAACTCTCCATCTTCCAACACTGATCATATGAAATGGTACTTGAGCTGTATGTGTTTAGTCCTGGAATGAAATGCTGAGTTCTTTGCAACATGAATGGCACTTTGGTTATCACTGTATAACGTGCCCACATCATGCTCCTTACCCAATTCACCCATAAACCTTTGTAACCAAATCATTTCTTTACTAGCCTCTGTTGCAGCAACATACTCTGCTTCTGTTGTTGAAAGTGCAACAACACTTTGGATTTTTGAAACCCAACTGATAGCTATTCCACCAACAGTAAATACATATCCTATAGTGCTCCTCCTGTTATCTCTGTCACCTGCCATATCAGCATCAACATATCCCTATAGAGAAATGTTTGAACCACCAAAGCATAATGCTTGATTTGTGGTACCTTTCAAATATCTAAGATTCCATTTCACTGCCATCCAATGTTCCTTTCCTAGATTGTTCATGTACCTACTTACAACTCCCACTGCATGTGCAATATCAGGCCTTGTGCAGACCATTGCATACATTAAGCTTCAAACTGCTGATGCATATGGAACTTTAGACATATAATCCATGTATTCTTGGGTATTTGGGCACATTTCCTTACTAAGTTTGAAATGGCTAGCAAAAGGTGTACTAACTGGTTTTGCATCGCGCATATTAAATCTTTTCAACACCTTTTGTATGTACTCATTCTGAGACAATGTTAATTTGCGATTTTTCCTATCTCCAGTGATTCTCATAACAAGGATTTGTTTTGTAGCTCCCAAATCCTTCATTGCAAATGAATTTTCCAATTTTCTTTTCAGCACATTTATTTCCTGCATGTTAAACCCTGCAACAAGCATGTCATCTACATACAATAACAATATAATATAGCTGCCATCATTTTTATTTTTCAGTTAAACACAATGATCAGAGTGACATCTAGTATAACCTTGTTCAGACATGAACTTGTCAAATTTTAGATACCACTACCTTGGAGCCTGTTTTAAGCCATACAAGCTCTTCTTCAACTTGCACACTAGTTTCTCCTTCCCTTTCACTTCATTTGTGGCTGCTGCATATATATCTCTTCCTCCAAATCCCCATGGAGAAAGGTTGTCTTTACATCTAACTGCTCAAGATGCAAATCTTCAGCTGCTACAAGACTCAAAATAGTTCTGATTGAAGTCATATTAACAACAGGAGAAAATATTTCATCAAAATCAATACCTTTCTTCTGTGCAAACCCCTTCACCACAAGTCTAGCTTTGTACCTCTGTTTTCCTCCATCTTCTTCCTTCAACCTGTAAACCCATTTATTCTTCAATGTAGTTTTTCCTACAGGCAACCTGACTAAATCCCAAGTCTGGTTATGCATTAACGAGTCCATCTCTTCTTCCATGGCTACATCCCACTTCTTCCTTCTTTCAACCTGCATTGCTTCTTCATAACATTCGGGTTCACCAGAATCAATCAACAATAAATAATATAATGAAGGAGAGTATCGTTCAAGGGGTCTACTTATCCTGGTAGATCTTCTAACACCACTTTCAGGTGTTTGGGGTGCCTGTTGCTGTTGTGGTTGTTGATTATTATTATTTTCAGGCACCTTTACTTTTTCAGTGATTTCATCAAGGACTGCGTATTCCTTGTTTTCTTTTTCCTGTTTCTTTTCTTGCAACTGATTCTTATACAAGACCTTTTAATTGAATATTACATCTCTTCTCCTAATGATTTTGTGATTTTCGTAATCATATAAGCGATAACCAAAATCATTAACACCATATCCAATAAAGGTACATTTCTTTGACTTTCCCTCAAGCTTTGTTCTATTTTCTTTATCAATATGGACAAAGGCCTCACAACCCAAAGGCTTTAAAAAAGAGTAGTTTACCTTTTTACCTGTAGCTTGAAGGCCCTTTGTTTATTAGATAAACAATAGTATCTACAACATCTACCTAAAACTATAAAGGAAATCCTGCATGCAATCTCATGCACCTTTCACGCTCCATGATTGTTCTGTTGATCCTTTTTGCCACACCATTTTCTTGTGGTATTCTTGGAACTATCTTCTCTTTGTGAATTCCATGCTCTGAACAATACCTATCAAACTCTTTGCTGTAATATTCACCTCCATTATCTGATCTAAGACACTTCAATTTCTTTCCTGTCTCAATATCAACCAAAGCTTTTCATTTCTTGAAAATATCAAATACATCAGATTTATTATTAATACAATAAATCCAAGTTTTTCTAGGTGCATCATCAATAAAAGTAACATAATAATGAGAGCCACCGAGAGATGATACCTAAGTAGGTCCCCATACATCTGTATGCACAAGCTCTAATTTTTAGCTCTTCTTTTCTTTCCCAACTCTAAGAAATATGAATATCTTATGTTTTTCATAAATGCAATTCTCACAGAAGTCCTAATCAACATTTTTTAAACCCGACAACAAATTCCTTGAGTGAAGAATCTTCATGCCCTTTTCACTCATGTGTCTGAGCCTATGATGCCATAATGATGCATCTGCTCCTTTAGAAGTTAAAGCATTAATAGAGTTAGAAATACCATTGCATAAATACAATGTACCAACCTTTTCACCTTTTGCTATTACTAGGGATCATTTAGTGATCTTCCAAGATTTATTTGTGAAATCTGTCACACAACCTTCACTGCCTAACTATCATATTGAAATCAGGTTTTTCTTTAGATCTGGAACATGCCTTACCTCCTTTAGTAGCCATTGGTTTCCATTCTGTTGTTTTACAAGAACCTTACCCATTCCAAGAATTTTACAGGTTTTATCATCACCCAAACGAACTTGTCCAAAATCTCCTTGAACATAGTCATGAAAGTATTTCTTATTAGGTGTGGCATGGAATGAGGCCCCTGAATCTACCACCCAGGAATTAGTAATATTTTCAAAAGAAAGAAGCAAAGCATCTTGTAGCACCTCACCTATCATATTTGCTTCATAATTGTTTTCTTGTTGTGCATCTCCTTTTTTTCCCTTCCGAGATCTACAGTCTTTCTTTAGGTGTCCTTTCTTTCCACATTTCGAGCACACTATCCCTGATCTGGACTTGGATCTGCCTTTCCTTGATTTACTGCGAATCATGAGCTCTTTCCTTTTTCCATTTTTCTTCCCCTAGACTCTACACTCAAAGCATTACTCAATGTCTCACTGGAGCTTTTCCATTGCATTTCCTTGCTAAGGATAGCATGGACAACATCATCAAAATTTAAAGTACTAGATCCATAAAAAGAGTTACTAATGGCCATTACTAAACCATTCCAACTTTTTGGTAATGGGCACAAGAATAACAGAGCTATAACTTCATCATCAAAGTTTACCCCTACAGAACATAATTGACTTGTAACATTATTAAAATCATTTAAATGGTCTGCAATACATCCACCTTCCGACATCTTCATATTAAATAACTGTTTCATAAGAAATACCTTATTTGAGGCCGAGGATTTTTCATATAGTTTCTCCCACACCTTAATCAAACCCTCCATCGTTGTTTCCTTCGAAATGTTGAAGGCAATTGACATTGTGAGGCACAACCGTGTTGTTCCGAGTGCCTTTCTATCGAGAAGGTTCCATTCTTCATTTGTCATATCCTTTGTCATCTTTACTTTTCCACCCAATGGTAGGTATAGATCTTTCTGATACAGATAATCTTCCATATGCATCTTCCACAATGAGAAGTTTTTGTCATTAAATTTCTCGACCCTAAACTTACCATCTTCCGCCATTGCTCCCACTCGAACAAGGAACCCTTCTTTCCTGCAAGTTTATCAACCAAATAGACCTTCGGCTCTGATACTAGTTGTTAGAAAATTATATATTATGGAGCAATGGAACACATAAAATATTTCAGAAACATAAACACAGAAAATGCATAAAACAATAGAGACATAGATATACGTGGTTCACCCAGTTTGGGCTACGTCCACCTCGAACAACTAGTCCTTCCTTTCTATTATCTAGCAAAATGAAGAGACACAACCTATAGCAGATCTGCTGTAATATCCTATGTTTTCTTTCACAGTCTCACCTCTCTACTTATCGCTCAGAGAATAGACATATGTATTACACAGACTCAATACAATACCCTCATACAAAGAGAGGGGTTGCCTTCTAGGGAAAAAAACCCTAAACTAAACATAAGTTCTACCGTCAGATCATCTGCCTAATGAACGACCTAGATTGACTAGAAATTACTATACTTTTACAAGGCAATTTTACATCTGTTTTTAGCTTCAGGGGTGCTGGCCCCAAGCCCCCGTCGGGGGACTGCTGTCCCCCGGACCCCCCAGCCGGGGGAGATTAGCCCCCCCAGACCCCCACGGGGGGGACAAGTCTCCCCCGCACCCCCCCCGTGTGGAGGGGTGTACAAACTTCTTGGGATATACATCCGGCTGAAACAATGACCTCTAAACAATCATGCTCCACACACAACAAAAATATCTACTTTCGGCAATTGGTGGGGTCGACCCTTAGGATTCCATGCTTGCAATTTTTGACATGGGAAAATGTAAACCTGCCCTTTCACACCATCTTGCATTTCAGGTGAAAATATTTTCGAAAGGGAGAGGGGTACATAGAACTATCATTGATGAAGGTACTTCAACGTGCATCATGTCAGCTTAATGTTGGCTCGCCTTGGGTTCTCCAACGCTCTCACCCCCGTTGAATGACCTTAAAGCTTTCGACGACGACACTTTCATCCCAAAAGGTTACCTTACCAGCTACCCCATCACTTTGATTGGGAAAACGGTAATGGTGGATATCGAAGTTGTGGATTGAAATCTTGACTATAATTTGCTTTTGGGTCATAGTTGGACTTATGCCATGACCGCCATTTAGTTTACTGCCTTTCACATCATCTTATTTCCATTGGATAGAAGGATAGTCACAGTAGACCAACTATACTTTTGTACCCTAGATTACTCGCCGTTACCTAGCGGCTCTGTACCCTTAGTGGGTGGCATTCCTGACTCTTACGTCAATATCGATATGGTCTATTTAAGGGCTCTTCCTTGATGGGTTGTTTTCCTCTCCTGTCGCCCGTGGTTCCACAAACAATCTCTATGGTTTCATCCATTCCTTATGAACCGACTGATCCTTGGATCCTCCCAGCCCCTTCAGACATTAACTCTTATGGAGAACAAATGCCGCTGTCACTAGCTGAATTGGCTTGCCAAACCATTCAATCTGCATCTGAATCTCCATCACTTTGGTCATAACCAATAGTACCGCCTTCTCTCCCATAAACACTCCTCCTAATGATTTCCTCAATCAAGTTGATGAGCCCTAAAAATGGGTAACTTATTGGGCTAATTTTGCCTATTATTCTCGATTAATCCACCATTTTTCAAAGTTCTATGCATGCTTTTGAATATATTTATGTTAATTGAATGAATGAGAATAGTCACTTGACCACAAAGTCTAATACATGCTTAGTGCAGATTTTTGGACATCTTTTGGACCAAGGCCAAGAATTTATGAGTAGGTTGACAGCCAAATATAGAGGAACAAGGCTAAGGATTTGTAGGAAGGGTGTCTCGAGCACTAAATGACCTTTTCCTCGAGTTCTCCACCATCAGCTCGGAGTTCAACAACCCACCAAAGATGATTTCAAGGGGCAGTTGAGCAGATTTTGTGAAGTGGCTGATTAACTGCAATTTTGAGTAGCCAAGCTCCTAAAGTTAAGGAGGGATTTTGGGAGTCCTCATGGTGCATAAGTAGGAAGGCTTCAAGCCTTAGTAGTTTAGCCATTGAACAATTATTTTTCGCACTTTAGTGCAGCTCTGCATTTCAGCGCATCTTCGAGCTTTTGCTGTAAACAGTTTTGTGACATGATTATTTTTTGAGTAATGGAGATAAATTTCACTTTGTACCAGCTCTGAGATTTCTTAGGAGGCTGTAGCTCTTGGGGTTGGGTGTAACCCAAGTGCCAGTACCTCCTTTGTGTACTTTTATGTGTCTTTGCTGCATTCTTAGAATAAATTCTATTATTTAGGTTAAGATCTTGCTTTGCTACTTAGGTTGTTTTCGATGATTAAAATAGCTTTTCATACTTCAGGTTGATTTGAAAGTTTGCTAAGGAAAAGATCTGCAAAAAGGCCATCAAACAATCCTTGATCCCATCTCTCCCTCCTTGGGACCATGAGCTGAGACCAAGGCATACTTGCTGCCACAAAACACTATTTTTGCCTTTCCATGCAATTGCTAGCATTAGATTTTTAGTTGGAAAAGTTGATACCAGTTGTACTTGCATGTTTAAGATCTATTCTTTCTTAGTTTCCATAGTTATCTTGCATGATTTCCTATCTATAAACTTTTGTTCATCATGTTTCTAGTTTTTAGGCCAGATTAGGTCAAAATAGCTAGATCTTTGGTTTTCCTAGTCTTTGTTCGATCAATTTTGTAAAATAGTGTGTAGAACACTTGTAATACCTCCATGCCTAGCCTTCCTCCATCATACAACCTGCTCCAACCCCTAATCCAAGATTCCTTCCTTTCATTTGCCACACTTTTCCAATTTTCCCTAATTTCTACATTCTTGTGCAACATTGCTCCCTCCATCCTTGAACAAATCCAACCACCTTAATCAATCCTTAGCTTCATTCACCAGGTCCTAGACC
Organism: Pinus taeda; assembly: GCA_000404065.3. Classification (NCBI taxonomy): domain Eukaryota; kingdom Viridiplantae; phylum Streptophyta; class Pinopsida; order Pinales; family Pinaceae; genus Pinus; species Pinus taeda. The sequence continues at coordinate 65,182 of APFE030774409.1, forward strand.
CCTTCAAATCCTCATCCAACCTCCATTTCCACTTTCCCACCATTTTTTTCACCATCAACCCTCTAAAATCCTCTTTCGGCTCTTCCTATAGAACATCCTGTAGAACCCTTGTAGACTTCCTGTAGAAGTTCAAGTGAGCATTTTTTCGAGATCTAATCACTGTGAAACTCTTTGGAAGGGTGTTAGGGACCCCCTAGGCCTCCTTCTCACCTTCCCAACCTCCTTCAATCACCTACTCCATTTCCTTTCGCCAATCAACCTCAACACAGTAAAAAATTGCTAAAGCACATGCATAATAATTCTGCAAAATTACTCAAAAATCCAAAAAGATTCTTTTTCAAGATTTTACTTCAGAGGTAGCTTAGTCACATGTATTTTACCTTTCCAAGAGTCAATGGCATCCATTCCCACCGCTTTCTCTCTTTTCTTGCACCAGTGGGGTTAGTCGGTAAAACTAGGGTTTGCATTTCTTTTTAGCTTTCAGCTTCTTTCTGCAAGTAGACTAGCCTCCTTTGAGTTAGCTTTCATCCATCACAGTTAAAAAAATCTTCTAAGAGCTCATAGAAGTTGGCTTAAACTCCTAGCCGACTTATTCCAACTGATCAAGTGACAGCCTACGACAAGAGCTAGTACTTGTGCATATAGCACTGTCACTTCCAAGTTTGTTACGAACAAAAGGGTTGATAAAAGTAAATAAGGGAGACCCAGGAGTTGTAGCATCATTGCTGAAATACTGGAACACACCATCTTTTTGGCGCTGTTGCCGGGGAAGCATCAAAGTATTTGTGATTGTTGCTTTCCTTTTATTCTCTACTGCAACATTCTGCTAAGTTGTTTATTTAAGCAAGAGTAGAGTAGTTTTTTCATTTCCATTTTTCAATTTCATTTCCGCAAAAGTAGATTAGAAATTTCCTTCTTTCCTAGACTAGCATTTCAATTCCACAAGTGTAGATTGGCATTTCAATTCCACAAGTGTAGATTGGCATTTCAATTCTGCAAGCGTAGCTTAGCATTTCATTTCTGCAATTTCATTTTAGCAGCATAAATGAGTCATTTCCTACTTTCATTTCAATTCTACAATTTCATTCCATAAAAGTTTACTTTAGTTATTTGCAATTTGTTGTTCAAACAATTTCAATTTTGCAGGTATAAGCAGAGAAAAATACAAAAATCAACCAAAAATATTTCATTTCATGCCTCGTAGGAACAGAGACAATTCAGGAAAATTCTTACCCAACACCCCCACCACATCACTTAGTCACCCTTCTCTCTTTTTCAGTGCCAGTGAACCTCCAGAGATACACAAAGATCCTCTAACAAAAGAAGAGCAAGAAAAAATTCCTCTTGAGACCATGGCTGGACACAGGAATGGCATAGGTGATGAGGAGAGAATAGAAGGTGCCTTTCCCATCTGAGAGACCAATGGGGACACAAAAATGAAAAACATAAGTCCCTCAGCCTTACCTCACTTCCATGGATTGACCACTAAAGACCCCGATACCTTCTTGTTTGAGTTTGTTGTTCTTTGTCGAATCTATGACTATGCATAAGACGAGCAAAAGTTAAACTCTTTCCCTCTACCCTCAAGGATGCAGCACTACGCTGGTTCATGGGGTTACCTGGAAAAAATATCACAACTTGGGCTTAGATGCAGCAAGCCTTTAACAACAAATACCGGGATTACTGTAGGTCAAAGGAAACAACGGGAGAAATCTTTCGGATGACCATGGGAAGTGATGAATCTTTAGAAGATTATGAAGAAAGGTTGCAACTCAATTATAAAAGGGCCAGGTGCACACTTGACCCTGAATCTCTAAAGCTGGTTCTACTCTGAGGAATCCCTAAATACCTTCTAGATACCCTCCATTTGCTGGCTGGAGGAGACATCTACCAACTATCTTATGAAGACATAAAGACTGTGTTTATAAACCATTCTAGGGCAGCCTGGAAAAGAGGTAGGGGAAATCAACTTTTAGCCAACACCACCTTCTCCAAACATGAGTTTGTAAATAAAATGGAAGACCTTAAAACTGAGATGAGACAGACCATTGCCATGCAACTGGATACTTTCCAAATCCAACAAAATAAAGAGGAAGCTGGGAGGGCTTTGGCCATCTTTTGTCCCAGATGTAGAAGGAAACATCCCCCGGAATGAGTGTCCATTGCACTCAGTAGAGGTATGTTTCATTTGTGAGGAAGACCACCCTATAAACCAGTGCCCAACCTTACCTAGACTTAAAGCTATGTACCAAGGGGCTGAAGGAGCAACTGAACTGCTCTACTTCCTAAACCAAAGGAGGCCACATGGATCTAGACCTTACCAAGAGGGGATGCAAGGGGGATTCTAGACTTATTACAACCCCAGCCAATCCACTCACATAGCTTCTTGGGGTCCCCCTGCTCATCCTTCTTGGTCTGCACCCCCTCCTTGGTCATATCCATCTCAATACCATACTCAACCTGCTGCTCATTCGTTTCATTCTCATGTTTAGTCCCAACCTCAGTGGAATGCACCTCAATAGGGGTGGACACCCCAATACAACTCTCCTCCTACCATTTTTCCTCCACCACCTACTCAACCACAACCATTACCTCCTGCTCCTCCGAGACAACCCTAGATGCCTACCCAACTAAACCCGAACCCCAATAACAGACAGGCCCAACAGGTATATATTGGAGAGACAACATGCCCTACCTACGTTGTGGAGATTCAAGAGATCAACCTATGATATAGGAAGGTCCTCCCAAATAGCCAACCTCCTCCTAAGGAGGATGAGGAAGAGAAATAGGAAAGTGAACCCAAAGCCATTCCACCCTTTCCTGAGAGACTAATTGGAACCATGCAACCAAACCTAGAAGAGACTGAACTTCTGGGCGAGCTTAAACAGTTATGTGTGAAACTACCACTTCTCCAGGCCATAAAAGATGTACTAATCTGCAACAAATTGATTAAAGAGAAGTGTTTCAGGCACACAGGTAGGCACAAGAGAGATTCCCCAACTATCAATGTCATAGGACAACTGTCCGACCTAATGTTGGGACAAGTAATCTGTCTGAAATATCTAGACCCTGGGAGTCCTATAGTTGATGTCCACATAAATGGCACCATAATCCCCCACACCCTGATTGATCTAGGGGCTACCATTAATGTGATGACCAGGGACATTATGCTCAAACTCAACCTTCAGAGTTCCCTGAGAAAGACCTCAATAGTACTTCAGTTAGCAGACTACTCCACCGTGACCCCCGGAGGGATTGTGGAAGATGTCATGGCCTTCATTGATTCTTGGGAGTACCCTACGGACTTCTTGGTCCTTCAGCCAAAGGAAAAAATCACGGGATACCCCCTCATTCTGGGAAGGCCTTGGTTAGCTACCACAAATGCTTACATCAGTTGTCGAGCTGGGAGCATGACCATCAAGAATGGGCCTATGTCCAAACAACTCGTCCTATATCCTTCGGCCCAACCTCTGCTAGAACATGACTTACCTCTCTGGTTGGAGGAGGAGGATGAGGATGAATTCTACTCTACTCTAGTGTGCACAGTGGAAGCCACCAGGGGATGTCCTCAAGCCAAGGATGACCTTATTGAGAATTTGATTCAGAATCCACCTCCCAGTGTGCTACCATTAGAAGAGTTGGTAGAAGACACCCAGGCCAATGCTTTAGTGGATCTTTGTGTGGCTGATATGACCTCCCCCCGAGTTAAGAATGTGGAATTTTGCCCTGAAAGAACCTTGAGGATCAACTCATCCCTATCCCCCTCTCAGGAGAAGGAGCTGTGTAGCTTATTGAACCACCATTTGGATGCTTTTGCTTAGAGCTATAAGGAGACGAAAGGAGTCCACCCTTAGGTCTATACCCATCACATTTACATTAAAGAGGATTGTAAACCACTAAGGCAGCCTTAGAGGAGAATGAATCCAGCCCTTAAAGACATTGTCAAAGAAGAACTGCAAAAGTTGCTTGATGCAGGATTCATCTACCCCATCTCTGACAGCGAGTGGGTTTCTACTCTGGTGCTTGTGCCTAAGAAAAATGGGAAGAGGAGAATTTGTGTCAACTATCGAGAACTTAATAAAGCCACCAAGAAAGACCAGTTCCCTTTACCTTTCATTGATCAAGTGTTAGATGGGCTGGCAGGGAAGAAGTTCTTCTCCTTCCTAGATGGGTTCAATGGATATAATCAGATCCAAATCAGCCCGGAAGACCAAGATAAGACCACTTTCACTTGTCCATGGGGTACGTTTACCTACCGGGTCCTTCCCTTTGGGTTATGCAATGCTCTTGCAACTTTCCAGAGAGTAGTACTCAGCATATTTTCTGAATTGGTTCATGATTCGGTTGAAATCTATATGGATGATTTTACTCCTTATGGGTCCAACTTCCAAGAAGTATTGATTAATATGGGAAAAGTTTTAACCAAGTGTATTGAAATGAACCTGTCCCTCAGTCGAGAAAAATGTGAATTTCTAATGACTGATGGGACCGTGCTAGGTCATACAATTTCTCAACAAGGATTACAGGTGGATCCCAACAAGATTGTTATCATCCAAAGGGTTCCACCTCCTCAGAAGGTAAGAGATGTTCGAAGTTTTCTAGATTTAGCAGGATACTATAGAAGATTCATTAAAGGTTTCAGTAAGCTAGCCTTTCCATTATTTGGTCTTTTGGGGAAGGATGTTGAGTTCATATGAACTGAGAACTGTCAAGAGGCTCTGGATTCGTTGAAAGGTAAGCTGTTAACTGCCCCAATCTTGAGAGATCCAAACTAGGCCCTGCCTTTCCACATTCACACAGTTGCCTCGAACAAAGCCATAGGAGCAGCCTTAGGAAAAGTCAAAGACAAGCTACCATATGCCATATATTTTGTCAGTAAAAACCTATCCAAGGTAGAGTTAAACTATATCGTGATTGACAAAGAGCTCCTAGCTGTAGTCCATTCCCTAAACAAGTTCAGACACTAGATCACTGGTTATTAAACATTCATACACATCGATCATGCTGCAATTAGGTATTTAATGAATAAACCTGATGTAAATGCTTGTATCATTAGATGGTTACTTTTATTACAACAATTCGACCTGACCATTGTTGATAAGCCAGGCAAGGAAAATGTTGCTGCTGATATTCTGTCTAGACTAGATTTGTCTGCAGGTGAAGAAGGGGTGGTGGACGATCAAATGTCAGATGAACATTTGTTTTCTATTTCAGTACTCTCTCCATGGTTTGCTGATATAACAAATTACTTGGTTTCAGCACAGTTCCCGACACACCTATCCTCAAAAGAGAAGAGCAAGATCGTGAGGAAAAGTGCCCCATTCACATGGATTGGGGCCAACCTGTTTAAAATTGGCCCAAATCAGATTTTGAGGCATTGTGTCAGGGAGGAGGAAGTTTTTGACATCATCTTCACCTGTTATGATGGGCCCTATGGAGGCCACTTTGCAGCAAAAAGAACCGCTTTCAAAATTCTACAGGCAGGCTACTATTGGCCCACTCCTCATCGAGATGTCAGGAGGATGGGAAAGCTGACTCCCAGGGATGAAATGCCACTCCAACCTCAAGTGAATTTTGAGCCATTTGAGAAGTGGGGCATGGACTTTGTGGGTCCTATCAACCCTCCTTCAAACCAAAATTCCTACATCATTGTGTGCACGGACTACCTGACAAAGTGGGCAGAAACAAAGGCAATCAAGGCAGCAAAAGAAGAAAAAGTGGCTAAGATTTTTAGGGAGAATATCTTCTACAAGTTCAGCTACCTAAGAGAGTTAGTCATAGATCAAGGAAGTCAGTTTACTTCTAACCTGATTGAAGACATGCTCGCTCATCATAGGATTAAGCACAAAACTTCCACCCCTTATCATCCGCAAGCAAATGGAAAGGTGGAAGTCACTAATAGATCTTTGGAAGAGATTTTGACTAAAGTTGTGAATAGCAGCAAAAGAGATTGGGCAGATCACTTGGTTGAGGCCACCTGGGCCTACAACATTACTTGGAAAACTACAACATGTTTCACACCTTATGAGCTTGTCTACGGGAAGAAGGCTTTGCTATTCATAGAATTTGAATATAACACATTGAGGTTGGTAGCTCAACTAGACCTAGATCTCAGCCATGCACAACAGGAAAGATTACTTCAGTTGAATGGACTAGATGAACAGAGAATGCAGGTCCTTCTCCACTCAGAGGTGGTCCAACTTCAGAGGAAGATATGGCATTACCGGTACCTTAAAGAAAAGCAATTTCAGCCAGGAGATTGGGCATTATTATATGATTCAAGATACAAGGATTTCAAAGGGAAGCTAAGGAAAAGATGGCTGGGACCATATATAGTGGAGAGATGCAACAACAATGGTTCAGTCCTTATCAGGACCATTGATGAAGAAGCCATCCCCATGCTCGTCAATGGGCATCGATTGAAAATTTACAGGAAGCCCCTTTATAAGCAGGAACTCATTGAAACTCTGGATATATTAGTATTGGTAGTGGAGTAGGCCCTTGCCTCCACTCCACCCACACCTTGAACAAGAAAAAAAAGATTCGTGGGTGAAAACCTCCTAGAGGCGCCCAAGGTAGACAGTGAGGGTGAAAACCTCCTAGAGGTGCCCAGGGCAGACAGTGAGGGTGAAAACTCCTGGAGGCATCTCAGCTGTCTCAAAAAAAAAAAAGAAAAAAAAAAGAAAAAAGAAAAAAAGAGAGGGAGAGAGAGAGAGAGAGAGAGAGAAGAAAAGAGAAAAAGAAAAATAAACCTAATTTCTGTTGAATAATTGCAGGTTGCAGGAAGGACATTGTGGGTTAGGAGGATCACACAAGACAAAGGCAGGGGTCAACACCAGGTTGCAAACATCCCTCACAATCCATTCCTCCATGACCAATACCCTTTCCTAAGATTTGGTCTCATTCGGACAAAGATTTCACCTTCTACAGGAAGTTCTGTGTCTTCTATAGGAATATCTTGTAGAGCCTGCAAACAAGCCAAAATTGATTTATGAAGAGGACCCGAAGGTTTGGAATCTGTCCATGAGGCATGTAAACATCCCTTCTTCAATCCACCGCCATATGTCACCTTTTTCCATCTCCGTACACCTCCATTGCACTCATTTTGTTTATGTTCCTGCACAGTCACACACAGAAATCTTGTTTTCTTCATACTGCCAGCAAAAACTCCTTAATGACAAATCAAGCGGTGTTACCCTCCATCTGGATCCCTCATCCATTGAGACTCTCATCAGCAGGATAGCCTTGCTCATTCTATCTTGCATTCCAGGAGGAGAAGCAGCTATAGGACATCCTATAGGAATCCTGTAGCAGCTGACCCCACTAAAAGACATACTCCAGAGATAGGGATAGCAAAGTATGGTAGAAGAGACATGCATGGAGCTCTTCTTGAATGTAAGAACATCAGCAGCAGTAGAGGCTAAGCATGCAGTATGCATGCAACAACAACAAACGAAGGAATGGGATCCAGAACCTAAAATCTGCATAACACGGCCGCGAACACGTAGGTAAGTGCCTAAACTCGTTCTTCAATTGCATAAATCATATTTTAAAAGCTGCATGACTATGGGAATGGTTTGGATTGGGTGAAATCAGTGGCCAGTCAACTGGACACCCTCGACCAGTTACATATCCCCGTGAAACCGTTACATTCAAAATTGCCGATTAGATGTGCAACTAGCACGTGTGGAGTGTCCGTTCAGAGAGAAATCATCGGGACTGGTAGTGGTGGAAGTGGATAACGGGAGAGTGGAGGTGATGGTGGTCAGAAACACACATAAACATTATGGCTATGACGTCGGATCAACGGTCCGGTTCGGCCACCTCATCCCTTCACCACGAATCATGCCACAGTTAAAAAACGCTCAGTCAAAACATGCACCACCCTCTGTTCATTTTTCACTCACAACATTCTCGACTGGAGTAGGTATCCACCACTTCCAAAAATAGTTAACCAATCATCCTCCACTAGTTTGTCGGCCTATTTTCAAAAATATCCCGCTTATCGGGCTCTATCAGAAGCACAATTCCATTCTACAGGAACCGGGAGCCTTCTATAGGAAGGGTTCTACAAGAAAGTCAAAGAACTGCTCGGTAGAAGGGAAACCTAGAGTTTTTGTTGAATTTCAAGCTCCAACCGAGGTAGGCCTAATATAACTTCTTTGTGCATGATTTGTTTGTGCAAGCTGGTGAATTGAACGCCATTAGTTTGAAAAATAAAAGTCTACCTGTGTACTGAACAAACCGTGAAATATTGCCTGCATGTTTCACTGTATTTACCTAAGTTCTTTCTTTGCACTCTGAAATCTCCTCATCATTTTTAAAATTATCCTATAAGAAAGATACATGTTGTAGTAGAGGCTACCTTGTGTGTATGAAAAACTCAATTTACATATCTATCTATGTGCCGAGAAGAGAATCTGTGTCCTTATGCTCTATTCTGCAAAAACAAAATTCTCCTTTCAATAGATAGACAGTCGAATTCTGGGTGACAAAAGCAAGGGAGTTATTTCTATCTGGGGTTGTAAGGAACACATGCGAAACTTTTTCCTAGGTTCAGAAGACACCAAATTTATCTATCCTCTGTTTCAGTGATTGACTATTGTTTTCCTGATCATTTTCTTTTCTGATTAAGACATAAGAAGAACACTCAACACCATGCCAGGGGGATTCATAAGGAAAGAGCCCTCAGACTCCAGTAAGTTGTATGAGCACCCTGAGGTGGTGGACCTATTCACCCGAGCAAATTGGATATCCTTCTTTGACAAAATTCAGGGTCATGATAAGGAAATAACCGAATAGTTTTTAATATCCTTGAGATCACATTCAAATACACATGCCACAGTTAGTTTTAGGGGTTTGACCCTAGAACTCACCCCTAAGCTCATCAGTAAAATTACTGGTCTACCATTGGGGCTCCCTTGGAGCAAGGAAGAGAGATCATTGGGCCAGATTGCTAAGAAAACGTTTTTCTGCCTGAGGAGCATCCTGTAGAGGACAAAAATGGAGTTAGAAGGACAAGCCTACCCCCTCTCTGGAGTGAAGTTAGTTATCCAATTATGAAGTACATCACATGTGAAGGAGGTTTAGAATCATTTATGTATACTGTTACATAGTAATTTACCACCACTTTCACTCCTGGTCTTCTCACTGTGTCATGTATCCAAGTCAAACATGCTTATGATAGACAAATGCTCTCCTATGCTGCCAATTGACCCACTTTTCCTAAGTTATCTGCCTCATCACGGATTTGGGCTTAATAAGCGCACTGAGAGGTGCTCATGAACAGTCCACCCACGCTGCCAGCGCAGAAGTACACCTGATTCCCACGATGGCCTAATTTTAGCCACCAGCACAGGGCTATGTGGTCTCTTCAGTGATGATCTGACTATCTGCACTGATCACTTGCGATGTCAGCAATAAAGCTCAGTTTTGTTCCCATGATGATCCAGATTGGGCGAATTGTTCCAATAGTCGGCCTTCCAGATGACTCCAAACCTGGTTGTTGGCCTTGTTTATGTCACCCTTCCTTCCCTGGTGTGGCAGTTCCATCAATTGTGCTACCTTCCTTAGTGATAAGCTCTCCTTTCCCCGATTCATGGAGACTCCTTATCCTATTTAAACTCTTACCATTGATGTGCATGGCTAGTTCTTGATAGTTGGCTAGTTGAGTAGTGCTGTTAGTGTTTTGTGAGTTTGATAGATAGCTGGTGTGAGAGTGACAAGTGTGGGATCATTGATAGATTGTGGAAGGTTGTGAAGTGCCCTTGATCTTGTGTAAAACTTATGAGTGAGAGAACTCTTGTATGTTGGGAGATCTATCTTCAAAGAGTGAATGCTTTAAGAACATGTTGGCTGGACTCTTTCCTGAGAAGGCTTGTGACGTCAAGACTTTGGTTGTAAGCTAACTCTTATTTCATTATTAATACAATCAATGATGTTTTTGTATGTCTTGTATCTAATGTACTTGATATCTCATGACTTCTTGACTTTGTGAGGAAATAGTTCATTGTTGTATCTGGTTATGTGCTTTGTTGTATTTCCTTTGCTTTATTTCAGGTTGATCACTCATTGAGGAGAAGGAAGCGGAAGCTGGAGCAGCACAATGGAACTCCATCGACCATCGGTTGAGGTAGGCCTCCAACTTTAACTATTTAAGGAAAGATATTTTTGATTTGTCATTGTTTGTGACTAGATCCACTCTAGGGCTAGAGGGGTTTCCTCTGTCCACAGAAGGAACACTTTCCTGCATCACATATACCATTTCAGGTCATTATGTGAATTAACGCATGGGATTAATTTTCCTCCAGCTAAGAAAATAAGCATCCCATATTTCCTTCTTCAGTCCCTAATTGAATGTGGTACAAAGCTAAATGAAGGGATCCCAGACCAGTTGGCCCACCATGGGCTCATCAAATTGTTGGTGGAAGATGCTTTACACACCTACACTATCCCCATATCTTGGGAAATCTTCAAAAACATGTCCAAAAATGATAACATTAGAAATTTGTTTGAAAACATCACTCCATCTTGTAGTGAGGAGGGGGAGCAAACTGAGGAAATGGAGAAAAACAATGATGAGCGCACATAGGGCATCCAAGCATAAGGCAGAACAGAGGAACCACAGGAAGAATAGAAAGAAATTAGCAAGATTGCTGAGCCTAAAACAGAGGAAGAAACAACAGTAAAAAAAACAAGGGAAAAGAGGATACAGAGTAGAAAGGAAAATGCCAAAGGCCCAAATGAAGGCTGCCATAGTTAAGGTAGGCACCCAGAAAGAGAAGGAAACTGCACAACCTGAGATATCAGTCACATAGATAGAAATAGTGGACACAGAGATTTCTATAGGAAGCGAAGAAAAAGACCATCAAGAAGAGACATCCCCCGAAACGTTGGCAAGAGAGGTAGCAGCTGTGCTTGCTGCATTAAGCACACCTACAAAACAAAAAGGAAAGAGAAAGAGGCAAACCTCCATGTACATTAAATCCAGGAGGAGCACACTGAACAAAGTGGGCAAACCCCAGCCACAATCAAAGGAACCAATTGTCATTGAGGACACAACCACTAAACCAAAAGAAGAGTCTCCTTCAAAGATATTTATCACCTATGAAAGAGGAAGCCCAAAAACCTCTACCTAGAGAGAAAGAATTAGGATGATGGACTCAAAAACAGCTCTACAAGAAGCTGGAACATCTCTACAGGAAACTCTAGCGAAGTTAAAAGAAACCGAGAAATTGGAGGAGAAGGCAACCAAACAACCACAGGGAGAAGAAAAGACTGAAGAAATATTGGATCCAAGCCCTCAGCCCAGCTTGGGCTCATATTACAACCTGTTAGAAGGTGGGAAGATCATCCCACAGAAGTTTGCTGTACCACTCTTCTTTGAATTGGAATAAGAGCGGGTTATGACTCACACTTGGATGAGGATTGCCAAATTCAAGGGTGTTGCAGACATAGGCTACCTGGAGGAACAACTAAAGGAATCAAGGAAAGATTTGGCCATGGTGAGGCACATGGAAAGTAGACAAAGAGCCAAATTACAAGAAGAGAATGAGCTGCTGAGGAAGTAGTTGCAGCTACAAGAAGGTCATAAGGAAGATAGGTTGTCCATTGTGGGAGAGCAGCAACAGCAAGAAGGACCTCCAGTAGATAGGGAAACAACCGAGGAACAACAGAGAGAAGAAAAGCTACCAACTGATGTTGAGATGCTAACAAAAATGCTACAGAAAAAGGAGTCATAGATAGCAGAAGAAATACAGGCCTTGAAAAAACATGTGCAAGAGAAAGAAGCCCAAATGGCCAGCATGGCCAGCTGGGCAGTAGAAGCCTTACAATGTAGGCAACCTGCAAAGTCATATGCATTATATCTTAAGGATCAGTGGTTGCAATTTCAAATTAACACACTAGACCAAAGCGGCACCATTCCATTCCAAAACTAAAATCAATTCATGTATTTGTGTGACAGTAGCTCGGCTAAAGATAAGGCCAAGTTAGCAGAATTCTATTTACACAACTTGACACTTCCAAACATGAACCTATGGGACCCTAATGCAACATTGGGGGATGTGCAACTAATGGCCATGACCTCTTGGTTAAACCATGAGGAAAAGAGGGCAGCATAAATTCGAGAAGTTATGGACAGGCATCTGAGTGAGCCACTCATGATCAGAGTAGAAACATAAGATCCCTTAGCTTTAGTGTATTCCCATCAACACTTGGCCAACAATCCTCATGTTCTTCTAGACTACATTGAAAGACAAGCAGGCCATCGCTCAATTTGAGGACATGGAGAGACTGTTGGGTGATAATTGCATCCATGCTTGCACCAGGAGATGGAACACATTGTCCCACAGCCTGAAAATAAGGGAGTACCACTCCCCAACAAGGATGTGGGAGGCTTTGGCCAGAGTACCCCTCTACAAACAGTCAATGCAAAATTTGAAGGCCAGTTGGAATGGCCTAAAGTTCAGTCCTCCATTGCTTTTGAGACTACTGGAAGGGGTCAAAGAAGAAGAAGAACAAAGGTAGTGGGAGGAGATAGAGAGAAAAGTAGGGTTTCATGACTGAGAAGAGCACATCACCTCAAAATCCTGGGATGTTAGAGAGGCAGTCAAAGCAATCAAAGATGATGAGCTAGATTAGTTGCTCAGAGGATGAGCAACACATTTAGCAGGGGGGTGATGATGAGCCCCAAAAATGGGTAACTTATTGGGCTCATTTTGCCTAATATTCTTGATTAATCCACCATTCTTCATAGTTCTATTCGTGCTTTTGAATATATTTATGTTAATTGAATGAATGAGAATAGTCACTTGACTGTAAAGTCTAATATGTGCTTATTTTAGACTTTTGGACATCTTTTCGACCAAGGTCAAGCATTTATGACTAGGTTTACAACCAAATACGAAGGAACAAGGCTGAGGATTCATAGGAAGGTTGTCTCTAGCACTAAATGACCCTTTCCTCAAGTTTTCCTCCATCAGCTTAGGGTTTAACAACCCACCAAAGATGATTTCAAAGGGCAGCCGAGTAGATTTTGTGAAGTGGCTGATTAACTGCAGTTTTGAGCAGCCAAGCTCCTAAAGTTAAGGAGGGTTGTTGGGAGTCCTCGTGGTGCATAAGTAGGAAGGATTAAATCTTTAGTAGTTTAGTCATTGAACAATTGTTTTTCACACTTTAGTGCAACTCTGCATTTCAGCTCATCTTCGAGTTTTTGCTGAAACAGTTTTGTGACATGATTATTTTTTGAGTAATGGAGATAAATTTCACTTTTTACCAGCTATGAGCTTTCTTAGGAGGCTGTATCTCTTGGGGTTGGGCTCAAACCAAGTTCCAGTACCTCCTTTGTGTACTTTTATCTGCCTTTGCTGCATTCTTAGAATAAATTCTGTTATTTAGGTAAAGATCTTACTTTGCTACTTAGGTTGTTTTCGATGATTAAAATAAATTTTCATACTTCAGGTTGATTTGACAGTTTGGTAAACGAAAAGATATGTAAAAAGGCCATCAAAAAATCCTTGATCCCATCTCTCCCTCCTTGGGACCATGAGCTGAGACCAAGGCATACTTGTTGCCACAAAAAAACTATTTTTGCCTTTCCATGCAATTGCTCGTGTTAGATTTTTAGTTGGAAAAGTTGATGCCAGTTGTACTTGCATGTTTAATATATGTTCTTGCTTAGTTTCCATAGTTGTATTGCATGTTTTCTTGTCTATAAACTTTTGTTCATCATGTTTCTGGTTTTTAGGCCAGATTAGGTCAAAATAGCTAGATCTCTGGTTTTCTTAGTCTTTGTTTCATGAGTTTTGGAAAATAATGTGCCGAACACCTGTAATACCTCCCTGCCTAGCCTTCCTCCAGCATACAACTTGATCCAACCCTTAATTCAAGATTCCTTCCCTTTATTTGCCACACTTTTCCGATTTGCCCTAATTTCTACATTCTTGTGCAACATTGCTCCCTCCATCCTTGGACAAATCCAACCACCTTAATCACTCCTTAGCTTCATTTACTAGGTCCTAGACCCCTTAAAATCCTCATCCAACCTCCATTTCCACTTTCCCACCATTTTTTCACCATCAACCCTCCAAAATACTCTTTCGGCTCTTCCTGTAGAACATCCTGTAGAACCCTTACAGACTTCCTGCAAAAGTTCATGTGAGTATTTTTTCGAGATTTGATCACTATGAAACTATTTGGAAGGGTGTTAGGGACCCCTTAGGCCCTCTTCTCACCTTCCCAACCTCCTGCAAGCACCTACTCCATTTCCTTTCACCAATCAACCTCTGCACAACCAAAAATCGCTAAAGCACATGCATAATAATTCTGCAAAATTACTCAAAAATACAAAAAGATGATTTTTCCAGATTTTACTTCAGAATTAGCTTAGTCACATGAATTTTAATTTTTCAAGAGTCAATGGCATCCATTCCCATTTCTTTCATCTCTTTTCTTGCACCAGTAGGGTTAGTTGGTAAAACTAGGGTTTGCGTTTCTTTTCAGCTTTCAACTTCTTTCTGCAAGTATACTAGCCTCCTTTGAGTTAGATTTCCTCCATCACAATTAAAAGCTTCTTCTAAGAGCTCATAGAAGTTGGCTTAAGCTCCTAGCAGACTTGTGTGAGCTGATCAAGTGACAACTTGCAGTAAGAGCTAGTACTTGTGCATATAGCACCGTCACTTCCAAGTTTGTTACGAACAACCGTGTTGATAAAAGTAAAGAAGGGAGTCCCAGGAGTTGCAGCATCATTGTTGCAATACTGGAGCCCACCAAAAGTCCTACCTTTAGAAAAATCTATTTGAGAGATCATGTGTTTAGAAGAGTGACCTTGGGAGGATTCTCACCATCATGTTTCAATCTCTGATTTAGACACGATGCCCATCCAAATCCTGTCATTTGAAATCATTCACTCAACTTATATGACTATCCAAAATTTGGACTTGGAAGTGAACATGGGTAATATTTGAAAGACATTTCTCATAGATATTTCAGTCAAGACAGGCATCATGGAAAACATCCATATTGAAGCCAATTGCACTCTTGAGGAAATTGCAAGCTTCACCTACCTTTTTAAGGAATTTTGCGATGTATTTGCTTGGTATTACGAGGAAATTCCTAGCATAGATCCATCTATTATTGATCAAGAGATCAAGGTATACAAAAATTCCAAGCATGTCCACCAATTGCTTTGACCAATCCATCCCACAAAATTGCAGCCATCAAGACTTAGGTGGAAAAATTGTTACGTGCTGGTTTGGTCTACCCCGTTCCCTTAACAAAATGGGTTTCCAATCCGGTTCCTGTAGATACGAAATGGGGTACCATCCTTGTTTGTGTCAAATATCAAGACTTGAACACTGCGTGTCCAAAATGTAATTATATAACACCATTCATCGACCAAATAATCGACGACTACGTCGGTTGCGAATCCTTCTCATTTATGGATGGTTTCTCTGGTTATAACCAGATCGCCATAAAACCAGTAGACCAACACAAAAACGCCTTCATTTTCCCTTGGGGAATATTTACATATCGAAAAATCCCATTCAATTTAAAAGTTTTCTAGAGCAACATTTCAATGGGCCATGGACTATGCATTTCATGATATTAGACATATTGTTCAGGCTTACTTGGATGACCTCCCAGCCCATTCCAAGAAGAGAACTCAACACTTAGTTCATTTACAAGCAATTTTTCTTAGGTGAAGGTTCTATAACAAAAGTTTGAATCCACATAAATGAGTTTTCTTTGTCGAGTCTGGATACCTAATTGGTTTCATTGTCTCCAAGTACGGGATTAGGGTTGATCTCGATAAAGTAAAGGTAATTACTCAATTGCCTGAACCACACTCCATTTGCAACTCCAATGTTTGTAAGGGAAAGCAAAATTCCTATGACAATTCATCATAAATTTTGTCGAGTTGATGAAAGGCTTTATGCGCCTAATAAAGAAGGAAGTAACATACTTGTGGGATGATCAAGCCCAACGATCATTTGATGCCTTGAAAAATCCACTTATATCAACCCCGCTACTTAGTTCTCCCAACTATGGGGGCGACTTTCTCCTCTATCTAGCAGCCTTTCCATCCTCTCTTGGAATGTTGTTGGTCCAAACTCATGATGAATTGAGTGGGAATGTGATCTATTATCTATCAAAAGGCTTGGCTGGGCCCGAACTCAGATATTCACATGTGGAAAAGTTGTCCTTGGTAGTTTTCTTTGCTGTCAATCAATTCTGACATTATATACTGCTGCGACAAACTACCATCATCACTTTGGAGAATCCCATGAGACACATTTTTTCTCGTCAAGTCGTTGGAGGAAAATATTCCAAATGGATTATTATCCTCCAACAATTTGATTTGGTTTTCGCCACCGCCAAGGCAAAAAAATCCTTAGTCTTCGACGAACTTTTGTCGGATCTTCCCATTATCGCCCAAATGAGATAGCTCATGATCCTCTCCTAGATGAATCTGTCTATCTAATTGACTCTATAACCCTTAATATGGTGACATTATTGTCTACATCCAAGTGCAATGTTTCTGCCTTGAATTATCATCAAGTGATTGTCATCGCATATGCCAGCAAGCACAACACTATTTAGTGATGAACGATACGTTATATCATCGTGGAGCTGATACAGTTCTTCAATGTTGCCTCACTCATGAAGAGGCAGAATATGTTTTAAATGACTGCCATGCTAGGGCATGTGGCGGTCATCTTTCTGGCATTTCTACTGCTCCGAAAATTTTACGCATAGGCTACTACTAGCCAACATTGTTCAAAGATTGTATCAAGGCTATCCAATAGTGCCACCCTTATCAAGTGTTTACCAAGAAAATACAAGCTCCTCTGGCCCTGTTGCACTCGGTTATCTCCATCGGCCCCTTTTCCAAATGGGGTATCGACTTCGTCACATGCAACCCCACTTCCTATGCCAGACATAAATACATTATTGTAGCAGTGGACTATTTCACAAAATTGGCCGAAGCCCTTCCCACTTTCCGGGCTGATGGAGAAACTTGGACATTGTTCCTATTCAATTAGGTTATCTATCATTTTGGTATTCCCCGCACGATTGTTACAGACCATGGGTCTCATTTTCAAAATAACATGATGTCTAACTTAACATCATTGCTCGGTTTTCACCAGGACCAATCCTCCTACTATCACAAAGCTAATGGCCAAGTAGAAGCTGTTAATGGCATCTTAAAGACCATAATTCGAAGGTTAGTAGAGAATCACAAAACCCACTGGCATCGAGTGTTATATCCTTCACTATGGGCAATATCGAACTTTAGTAAAAACTGCTACAAGCTTTATACCTTTTCAATTAGCTTATGGCCTAGAAGAAATTTTACCTATGGAGTGTCAAATTCCTTCCCTAAAATTGCCGTTGAAGTCAGGATCACCTATAAAGTCCATGCCCTCGTAGGCATAATCATCTATCACCAGGATCTGACCACTGAGCCATTCAAAGAAATCTTCTTTGAAAAAATGTCGGATGGGTCCCCCTCTAGTGTGAGGATTGAGTGATGCCCATCGCCCTTGCCTGGGATCTCTCGGATCAAATGGACCTATGCTCATCCATGGTCTCATAATGGGCACCCTCTCAAGTATAAAGGATACAATGAGAGTACCATACCCAAAACTCTATTGGGTTCGAGTCTTACATGCCGTCAACTCTGCCTTCATCCAGCGAGGCAACACCTCACACCAGTTGAAGATCTGGGGCTGGACATAATCAATGGCAAGCAGAAATTGGGACTTTGTCGCAACATGGGGACTCTTTGACCCTGCCAAGCGCACAATCATCCATAATATGACCCTCATAGACCTAGATCTAATCTACTCTATGGGGACCCTGTTGCTCACAAGTACACTCTCAGGAAAAAAATAAGCCTAGATCAACTCTAAGGTGGATCGGGGATTGGGCCTACCCCCGGTTAAGTTTTCTCATGCCGCTTTGCATGAAAAACTGGTCAGAAAATAGATGTCATCTCGGTTGATCGAGAGCTCATGGCCCCTGATCCTAAACACCCCTTGGTGTTCATCCCAACGCTGAATGATCCAGTTTAAAAGTTCCTCCTGACCTTTCATCAGGTCAAGCTTTGCATATTTCGTTAAACCACATCAGTGCAATGTAGGTATGCTTGCTACTAAGAAATGCAGCAAGCTCATGTCACATACTAGGAAATTTATTTTCTGTCTAGTTCACTCCCAAAGTAAGGGGAAGGTCGCTGCCACATCCATGACCCCCGCAAAGGGTTCCTCCATGTAGCAACAGCAACAGGGGGATACAATCATGAAAGAACACAGGAACAACTTCTCTTCACCCATAGGGGTACCACACAAGTTTTAGGAGGGAAATAAAGTCTGGTTGCATCTATAGAAAGAATGCCTTACAAGAGCCCATCAGAAGTTCCAACCACTTTGACATGTTCCTTACAGCATTACCAAGGCTATGGGAAACAATCCTTTGGAGCACAACATTCCTCCATTCCTTCACTTACACCAAGTGTTCAATGTGGACCATCATCGACCATGCTTCCCACCATTACTGGACACATCAGAGATTGCAGAATAGCTCACCTGGGAACAAGTTCGGCAGATGGAGGAACTCAATGCAATGGGGACCATTGCTTCCTAAGGGGGAAGGAATGATCTAGGTGGATGTTGGTGGCCACCCACTTATCCCATTTGGACCCCCACCACTGTATCTTTTAGTTTTTTTCAGTCTCCTAATTTGTAGCACAATTTACTATTTTTAGCAGTTTTTTGGGTCCTGAACTTTCGGAGCCATTTTGAGGCCCTAAACGACGTTTTCTGGGAAATATGGGGGCAACATGGGACCATGGACCTATGTTTCCCTTCCCAAAGTGGTAGTGTTCAGATAGATCTTTCTAACGAGCTATTGTACGCATCAAACAGAGATCATATGCCAAAGTTACAACCCCGAGAAATTGATGTACCAATTTACCCAAATGGGGCCCACAATTTTGTGTTTCATCTTCTAGGGTTAGGTTTTGGGATGTTAAGGGTTTTCCATTGTTTCTGAAAAATAAATAGGCCTTCAAGCCTCATTGTAACACAGTTCAGAGGCATGTAGCCACCACATCTCTTCTCAGAGATAAGCTACCATTGCCCTAGTTGTTTATTTCCCTTTTTTGTTTGTAAGCATATCTCAGTATTTTACATTAATGAAATGAAGTATTATTTCCACTGCATCTTTGTGTTTATGGTTATCTCTGTAACTTTTTGCATTCCTGTTTAAATCTGGATCATTCTCCCTTATTCTTCTCACATTTGCAATCTTCTATCTGGTTAAACATGGCACTTACTTTGCCCCAAGTTTGCCGACAGAAATTGGCATTGACTCCATAGACCAAATCATCCTTTCTCTTGCTGTTTCAACCCAAAACCTTTCAAACGAATCCCGCAGTCCATAACTAGCCTAAGGTTCACTTATTGCAGCCACATCTTGTTGGAAAAGAGAGAACCCTCTCTGGTCTGACAGGACTAGATGCCAGATCAAAAGGTTGGTCTGTGGCTACCTCGGAATTGCCTCTTTTCAGCCTTGAGGTTCATTCTAAGTGATAACACATATGTTGAAGACAACCACGAGTAGAAAATGATTCCCAAGAAATAAATTTTTAGAAGAGGTAAAAGTTGAAGAGCTAAGAAATAATTGTGGCTTCCCTATGAAAAAACATTCATGTCATAAAAATTTTCAAGAAAATGAAGCAGCTTTGATTTTTTCTCATTAATTTTATGATCCCGTAGCTGACTACATGATAAGCTAGTAGGAATTCAAACTTGGATGTGTTTGAAAATTATATTTTGATGGGGCCTACTCTAAGGAAGGAAATGGAACATGTGTGTTATTGATATCTCCAAAATATTTGCAAAAAGGGTCAGCTTATAAGAAAGCGGGAAGAAGATGACCAACATCGATCTTTTCAGCAAGAGCCCAAAGTTGAAGAGTCAAGCAATGATTATCTTATGAAAAAAAGATTCGTATCAAGGAACTGTTCAAGAAAATGAAGCAACCAAATTTTTATCCCATCTATTTTATGACCCGATAATTGAATACATGACATATTTTTTTAGTTAACAACATAAATAAGCTCCAAGGTATGCGTTAATTTTTTTCTCTGAATTATCAATGTGTTACATGCTCATTTTATTTGCTGACTTTTAAGAGCACATGGGAATAAGATCTAATACTCAGATGTTGGAATGGTATCATTGGAAGGATGAATTAAATCAAGTGAATTAAGCCCTATATGCATGTAGGAGTAGTAGGCACTATAAATAAATAAGCTCATTATGTGAGCATTTAATTTCTAGTTTCTAGAAGTTATAGTTCTACATTTCAGTTTTTATAAGGAGAATACTTCCATCGAAAAAAATTTCCAGGAAGATATTTTGGTTCAATATTTATTTAACTCCATGCCCAACAAGGTTGCTACTCTACAGGTTCTCAATGCCTTACCAGGAAGACACTATCCCCAGTAAGATTTCATGTGGTAACCCATCTATGTTTCCTAAAATTGTTATATTGGAGGGAGTTTTGGTTCATGAGCTCAAAGAGTATTTGGGACACTATATATAGATAAAAATGGAGGAGAAAGAAAAATAAGGCGAATCACAAAAGGTGATGGAATGTGGGCTTCCCACACTTTTAATTTCATATGGTTAAATAGTGATTACTTACTGGGTGGGTCCCCATCCATCCTAGAGTAGCCTCGTCATGGAGGAGCCTCACTCAGGTAACAAGCACAACAATTAAAGCCAACACTTTTCTCCAAAAATCCAAGTTCAAAAGGGTGCAATTAATATATCAACAACTATGATGGATTCGGAGGGGGTTGAGCCTCATCTCTAAGCCTATGAAAGAACCCCACTGGAGGAATATTGATGGGCCTACCACCTTTTAGGTCAGCATGGTGGCTACGTCTGCAGTTAGTACCACCACTAGGCAAGCATTGTAGGCAAGTGTGAAAACATTTGTCCAATCACACTACTCCCTTGCTTACCACCCAATTAAACTCTGCCACGTGTCTCCTCCATGTCACCTATTAACTTGCATGGAGTGCTCATTGTATGCACAACAACTAATTATCTTCATTCATCAAGAGAAACCAAGCTCAGGAGGGATCTACACCTTCAACCCCATGAGAGATTCGAATCTAAATAATGGCAGATTTAGGAGATCAGAGAAGATTAAACTTGATCATTGATCAACAAGGATCAATGATCCATTAACCAGAGAAAGACCATGAGAGGAGGTTCCATATATATGTGTGTGTGTGTATGTAGTGGTCACAGAATGGTTGGAGATAAAGGGAGACTAGAAGCATTGAAGATAGGGATAGATGTTAGAACAAAGTCAAGTGCAAATGAGATCAAGTCGTAGCAGACGCATGCTTGGAGAAGAGTAGAATCGAAAAATACTTCATGTTTCAAACATTGGAGGAGAGATCCAAAGAGAGTAGAGATCCTAAAGGAATTTAAGTACAAAAGTTGGGATTGAACCAATAAAACCTAACATTTAGCCAAATTTTTCTTTTAGAAGAAGTATGTCAATAGACAAAGCTAGGGAAATAAAACTAGCACTAGATAGAGCTTGGAGAGAAATTTTATAGTATTGGGCTGGAACCCCAGAACCCCATCACATTTACAAAATGACAATCCCAAGAAACATTGATCACCATGGATCTACTAGTACACCAAATGCTTTTCTGTTAGCGAGGACTAATTTTTAATAGAATCCCATGATGGGGATTTGACTTGGCAGGTCATAAACTCAAAAACCTCATAACATATTTTAAATTCAATTTCTATAGAGTGTCGGGGTTGCAGAGAGCACATAATAGTAGTGGAGAAATCTCGGAATCCCATAACTATTTCTACTTTCATTTCAAAAATACCAAGGGACCATGGGACCATGAATTGTTGAGTGAAGATAATGGAAATAAATTTCCATTCCTTGGATCTGTTAAGCAACAAATTTTTGGGCCCCTCACAGAGAGTGGGCCAAATTGGAAAGGTTTCCCTTTGTTAAAGTTATGTGAGCCATTTCGGAGAATCAGAAGCTTGAAACTATTTTTAATTGATTTTCTAAAGAGTTACAAGGAACAAGTTGCATAACTATACCGAGATAAAAGAGCATGTGGAGCGATTTTTTGACTCTTTCCTATGCATTTCCTCTGTTACACTAAGGCCTCTTTGTCATGACTTTTAGTGGCATTTTTATCTCGATGGGTGGAAAGAAGCCTCTACAAGATGGGCCAACTCCAAGAAAGGTCGATGCAATAAGTTAGAGGGATAAAATGATAGTTAAATTTATAAGTAGATGTGGAAGGAATAAAATGGCAGAAGGATGGCTAGTTCACCAACCCACCACAAACTCGGATAACGGAGCAAGGGTCCACTTCAAGAGATCATGGAAGTCAATGATGAAGATATTTTGTTCAGGAAATCATCACACATTTGTGTCATTTTTGAAATTTTGTTAATATTTCATTTTCAAGAAAAGAGTCAATTCTGCTATGTAATAATTAGGACAACTAGGCTAGTCACATGCTTAGATATCTATGTATTTCAGACAGTTGGAGAACTCCAAATATATTTGTAATTGTTATTTTCTTGTCTCTCCCTATAAAAGGGATGAATATATCATTACAAAGGATACGATTTTCTATCCCATAGGCTGTAGTTTTTCTGCAATTTTTTCCAGTTCTAGAGCTTATCAGATGTATGTTGTTCTATAACATTAATGAAGAAGTTTCTGGTGATTCCAAGTACTGAGATGTGTAGTAAGTAATTCCTTCTCTCTTTATTATTTCATATGTGTTTCTTTTCTCTCGGAAATTGGGTAATTGCAACTGTGGCATTCAATATTAAACAACATATTTCCCTATGTTAGGTTAGGGAAAATGGCACCTGTAATGTGTGGGATTGAAGGCCTTGAAATGTTCTCCATGGTGTTTGAACATCATTTCCTTTATATTATTCATGATTCTACTGGAGTTTGGTGAATAGGATTTTTTGTTTGTCCAACCCTCTGGACTAGGTTTCTCTCCTTGTATTTCCTCTTTCACATATAATACAACAACCAATGAAACTACACTCTTTGTGTGTCAGCCTTCATAGCTGAACATTAAGACTTGGGAATGACATATTGTTTAAAGGTATATTGAATTTGCCTCTAAGTAGGGTGATTGGACCATATTTCATAAGTTTTCAATTAATTCTTGAGCACAATGAATAAATACTTGAAATACACTAGGATGTCCTAGGCACTAACCCTTCTCATCAACCCAGGGGTTGTCTCTAGGAGCGACACCATCTTCTGGCATAATTGTTAGGGAATGAATCATAATATATTTCCCTATATATAAATTTGTGCATTCCTTTGTCCTATGAGTAAAGGAAGTGTAGGTTGAGATCTCTCACCTAAAGGGGTTTTCGAAATGGCTCTTCTTGCATTTTTTGCCAAAAAATTTATCCCCCTAGATTTTCCTTGTATCATTTGTTATCTTCATCATGTACCTCCATTTCAAGAATGGTATACCTATTTTCCTAGGTTCAGTGGAAGTGTAGATGAATGCCCAACCCAACACCTGAAGGAATTTCATGAATGCATGGAGCAACATTGTATTGTTCTTGAAAATTTGAAAGCAAAGTTGTTCATGTATTATTTGGATAAATATGATAGGGCTTGGTACAAAAACTTAACTCATTGCAACATATCTTCATTGAAGAGGTTTCACATGGCATATAATTATTTTTGCAAACGTTTACATCCATCAGATTCTCTGTTTGAAGATTGTTGTGAACATTTTAAATATGTAAATATTTCTAAGATTGATGATGTTGTTCAAGATGTTTGTGGATCTCAACACCAAGAAAACATATAAATCCATCAAGAAGCATACCAAAAAATCAAGAAAAGGAAGGAGACATTATTAAGGTGCAAAAAAATCCTCATAGATCTTATTCTGCTAAATTTGATGGTTCTCATTTTTATGATTTGTATGACTCAGATGGGGATTTCGGTGCTCTAGAATAACAACAATCCCAGTCGTGGGAAGTCATGAAAATATATGAAGTTGGAAATGGGGTCAATAAAGAGGCTCTATTTTATGACTTACATCCTTCAGATGCTGAAAAATCTATGAGCATATGCCAAAGACAACCACAAGTAGAAAATGGTTCCCAACAAATAAATACAATTTCTTCTTCTGGGTATATAACAACAATTGTAGACCAAATTTACTTTCGCATGCTCATACTTATATTTATTTTTTAAGTTCAAGATTCCAGTAATAAATTTGATGAATATTCTCCGATTTATGATTCATAAGATTCAGAGGATGAGATTGTTGTAGATTTTTAAAAGGATTTGCTTACAAGCAAGTGGGAAGAAGATTACCAGCAATTTTTTTTTCAAGAAGAGAACAAAGTTGAAGCACTAAGCAATAAGTGTGGCTTCTTTGTGGAAAAACATTCATGTCAAAAAACTTTTCAAGAAATGAAGTATTTGCAATTTTTTTTTATCAATTTTATGATCCCATAGTTGACTACGTCATGAGAGCGTAGGAAAAGAAACTTGACAGTGTTTGGAAATGATATTTTGATGGGGCATACTCTAAGGAAGGAAATGGAAAAGGTGTGTTTTTGATATCTTCAAAATATTTTTAAAAGGACCTGCTTATAGGCGAGTGGGAAGAACATGACCAACAACAATCTTTCTAGAATGAGCCCAAAGTTGAAGATCTAAGAAATGGCTGTAGTTGTTTTATGAAAAAATATTCACGTCAACGAACTGTTCAAGAAAATGAAGTAGCCATTTTTTTCTCCCATCCATTTTATGACCTTGATGAGGAAAATTAATTACCTATCATTTAATTGTCAACCCAGGGGTTTCATAAAACTTGCAAAGTGTGCGTGCACTATATATGCTAGAAATTAACTTCCAATTTAGATCAATCTAACTACAAAACCAAATAACGACGAACCCAATTCAACTATTCTAATTCAACAATCAATTCAAAAGAAATTACAATAAAATTATAGTACATCATGCAGAATTGAAACCTTAATCGATCACACTTGTAGGAATTGAAATTGCATGAAATTAAATCTACTCTAAGGGATCATGTGTGCATTATCAAATCAGGATCCTATGAAATAAATAATCAAAACCACATGAAATGAAATGAAAGAAAAAACAATCACTCTTAACCTCTCACATGGGAAAAGATATGAAAGCAAATAAAAACAATCGCTCTTAACCTCTAGATATGAAAGCAAATAAAAACAATCGCTCTTATCATCTAGATAGGAAAGCAAATAAAAACAATCACTCTTAACCTCTCACAGAGGAAAAGCTATGAAATAAATAAATATTAATCTATGAAAAACATTAAATCTCACACGTTGTAGGTGGCCAATCCCAAAAGCATGAGAGATGGCAAGTTGAGAGGCTCCCGGTGCAAGCATTACCAATCAAGGTGAACATCACTCATGAGCATGGTGCTAAATCTAAATTCCATTCAAAACATAAGTAATCTTAACTTTCCACCTGAGTATCTCCAACTTTACACATGCATTTGGAAGGAGGAGGCTATCCTATTTATACAAAATCATAAGAAGATACCTCATTAATGGAGGTCCATTATTCTCTAGATCGCTAGAAAATATCATAGAGTTACAACTCAAATAGGTAATGATGAGACACACATCCTCTCTGAATTTTATCTAAATATTCTTCCATATCTTGAAGGGAATTCGAACTTGAGCATTGGAGGCCACATAAGGGTGCCTTGGAAGCTTCCAAAAGACCTACACATATCATGAAACTCAAGTCACTTTTAAATATTAGCAAGTATATGTCATTTTTCTATGTTTTAACCATAAATTCACTTCAAATACTAGAACTTGTTAACTTTTGGAAAACACAAAGGTAACCCTATATAATCATGAAAATGGAGGCTAATGAAAGATTATATGGCTATGGAGTTGCGACATGTGAGTGAAATGGTGGTGATAAAGGTGAAAGTGGATGATATTTTGAATATATTTTGGAGGCTCTACATACTCCCTAACTGACATTATTGCATGTCCTCATGCAATCTACTGCATTGCTTAATCATGATTTGCTTTTGAATGAGCTTGGATTATATAATTTGTCCTTAAAATTTGGATTTGACAATTATTTTTGCAAAGTATTCCTTGTCATACATTGAATTGCAACATGTTTGGTTGGTTCTTGTGTGATAACCAAATCTTAATTGGTATTGGTTCTTGTGTATCAATACCTTGTTTCTTTTTTTTGCAACAAAATTCATTGAACATATTTAATAATGAATTTTAAATCAGCCATATAATATGCTCATCATTTAGGCATTTATTTGCAAATCACATAACTTTTGAACCATAATGAAATGATAATTGATTAGGACAAGTATGTTAGGATGAAAAGAAGTGATATGGATGTGATAATAAATGGATGTCAGTTCCCCCCCGAACTAAAGGTGTTTACAATTTTTTTCAAATGAGAAAGGAAATATGGTGAAGTATTTCCCAAAAATTATAATTTCAGTATTCAATGAATTCTATGATTAAAATCTAGAAAATAACATACATTTACTTACCTTGGAAGTGGACAAACTGTGCATATGTAGAGAAGTTGTAACTGCTGCTGGATCATGGAATAGGATGTCGAATTTCATCTGCCTCTTGGTTGCATAAATGGTGGATGAGGTGGTGAAAGTGGATTATATATTTCTTCTACTAAATCTATTATATCTGCTGCAAAACGCTGAAATGATATAGTCTTCACCTTCTACAAAACCCGATGGTACAATTCTAGTCATGCGAATAAATATGTTGATGTTGAGCATGAAGAGAAGTCTTTGGATTACTGGCATTGATGAATGTCATTAACCAATGGGAGGCAACTCGCCATTAATGTCAACGAGTGCCAAGGTACCTAAGTAAATCTTGCAAAGTGTGAATAGATGAGATGATGTCGAGCCACTTGCAAGATCCAATGATCAAGGGACATTGATGTATTCCCATGGTTTTTGGTGAGAGAACTTGTCATTGATGCATACAAGCTTCAAGGTACTAATAAGGACTCTAGCCCTGAACCTAGATAATGTGTTTATGTCGATAGGCGAAGACTTTTTAGAAGGGAGGCATTAATTAATTCCCCTATCATCTAACACGAGTATGCAATAATGATTTTGGAAGGACTATGAATGAAATTTTTTCCAGTGGATCAAGATTTATTTAATGGAAAGGAAAATGACAAGAGGGTAAACAAGTGAACAGAAAGTAAAAGGACAAATCAACATGTAAGTGAGCTAAGTGTCTCTATTAATGGGTTAATGCATGGAAATTATGGTAAATGTGAATGGAAAATATAAATGGAAACATGTGACACTTGCAAGGAAAATGGTGATGACGATGCTTAACGAAAATGCTTGGATATCTTGTGAGTTTGGAGAGGAAAAATGATGGCATTTATGGATGATAGAAATGGATTTAATTGGTTCATGTCTCTTGAAATTGGTTGTAGAAAACCAATCATTCATAATTGGCTTCCTTCAATTCTCTGATTTCCCTAGAACCTAAAAATAAACATGACAATAACATTGCAATCAAATGTAAGTGATCAATTTCTTTTTGATACATACAATTTTTTTTCATAATTAACAAGTTCATGACGTGTCTTCATTTCAAATGGTTAGTCTAATTTCACAATTGTGATAATAAATACAATTTCTAAAAGAAAAACAATTCGTCAATTTATGTTTGAATCATAGCATTTCATAAAGATAAAAAAAAATATTATTTGCAAATGCTTGATGATTCCTACAAAATAATCTTCGATCAAAATTTCATCAATTGATCCTGAAGATAAAACACCTTCATAGTTCTTCTTCTTTCCTGCATCATGCTTGAAAACATAATCTTTAGACAAATCCAATAAATTTTGATCATGATTTTTTGATTAGAATGCATTGTTGACAAATAGAACATTGAGTTAAATACAGAGCTGCAAAACTGTTTTCAGTTGCAGAATTGTTGGTTAGTTGTAGAATTGCGTGGTATCTGTAGCTAAAATCCTAAACAGACAGTTAATTACACACAACTATGCATTTTTGTTATGAACAAATAACCCGTCCAATCTTCAAATTGATCGACACCTCTTCTAGAAAAATTAGCAAATATAACAATTTTTTTCTTTTTTCCTTTTTTCTTGCTTTGATAGGTGTGTTTGAGTGGACCATCACAACAATATTTTTCTCAATTTTCTCCAAATTTCACATCAAAATTTTTCGAGAAATTTTCTCATGGAAAATTTCTTCAAAATCAATAAAATATACAATAAAAAAATTTGAAATAAATATTTACAAAATGAAAAAAAATGAAATATATATACAACATGACATATATAAAACAAAAGTACAAACATTATAAAAAAACACTTCTTAAAAAAATTAAAACATAATAAAAAATGAAAAAACAAATATTATACAAAACATATATATCCACTTTAAAAACAAAACATAACAAACATTATACATATAAAACATTAAAACAACATTCCACTAACATCAAAATATACTTATATGAAAAATATAATATCAAAATTAATACGAAATTTTCCATGAGTGAAAAGAAAGGCACACCAAAAATCAATGCCCACTAAGGTAAATACGAAGTGGGAGAATTCCTCAAAGAGGTTGGATCAGCACCGAATTCCATCCGATATACTTTTGATATCACCGTCTTGACCCTAAAACCAGTTGTACCACAGAAAACCTCTTAAAAAAAAAATAGCCAGACTCCATCATCAATGTAACCTAATTCACGACCTCAATTCAATCATAACTGTTGGGAGTGAAAATCGTAGTCCCTTTAGGAGTTGCCTATCATTGTTTGAAATGTAAATCCCAATGAAGCCTTAAATTCGACTGTATCCAACTCATTTTGTTTGCACATTTGAATGTACCCAAGTCATTGAGTCTGAAAATTCAACTATCAAAATCCTTGGAAAATTCCGCTTCTAGAGGAAAATACAATTCAAATAAATAGCTACATGATGTTATTCAATTGACACAAATACAATTCAACGCAATAATGATCAACTAGAATACCATCTTTATAAATAATGAAATATCTTCAATTGTACTCAATTCATTGAGTCTAAACAAACATAATTGTTGGTCAATTCTGCTTCTAGATGCAAATACAATTCAATCCTTCTCAAGCTTACCAAGTTTATAATTAATATGGTACTGCTTAGCATCTCCATGGTGGATATAGCTCCTGTAGATCAGGAAAATATGATCAGGGACGCAACCGTTGTTTGTGCATTAATTGAAAACCATTTCTTCTCATGCAATCTACCAAATAAGGCTCCAGAGAACCCCGAAAATCCCTCAAACAGTTATGAATTTCAGAAAATCGCTCGAGGGTTACATAATTAACCTCATTTTGAGAAAAAAAAAACTTTTTAGTTTTTTGAAATTCGTTTTCATTTGGTCACAAAATGCATTTTAAAATGATGTTTTTAAGTTGTTACACATTCTAGCAAATGCTTAGTTAACTAAATCACTTGCTAGATCTTTCATGTTCGATGCCAAGCATGGTTAAGGATGAGCGCATTAAATCAGGAACCATCAAAGATATTTTTTTTGTATATTTTTCACAGTGTGGCGAATCCATTGACCGCGAATTATTAGTCATCCATGAATGTAACAAGTGTGAGTTTCCACTGCTAGTTATCGATTTTGATAAACATATGAACATCTTAGAGCGACTGATTTCTTCCTATTCAGAAACAGTTGCCTTCATGGTCTCTAGTGTGTCTTCATTCATCGATATGCCATCTATCATCTCCTTGTTACTTTCTTCAACAAAATCACTAGGCTTTTCTTTTTGAATTTTAACCCAATCTTCATCATCTGCCAAATTCTCTTTTGCTCACACATCAGTACTACCCCGCTAAGAAGCTTAAGATGCCCATTTTTCAACATTTTCTTATGGTTCTTCTAGTGTGTCTATTATTATTTCAACACCTTGTTTTTCATTACTAACCCTAACACTGACCCCAATTGTCCCAGAACTGGTTGAAGAATTTTCGTCAGCGAGACCACAGTAAAAAAATTGAATCCTAGGGAAAATGGAAAAATAAGAAATACTACATCGATCCTCAAATCAGACAGTGCAATGCCATCAAATAAACTGTTGATTATGCCTCTGATTTCCATAGTGAGACATGACAGTGACTGAAAATCACCAACAAATCTTGCCCTCTCTCGTTTTGCTGCCTCTTCGAGCAAGATATATATATTTTTTCTATTTTTATTTATTATTATGGATTTATTTTTTTTTTCTTTGCAGGTCGCATGAGAGCCTAAATTGTCAATTTTTCAATTTCTCTTTAAAAAAGAAGAAATTGATAAATTTTTATTTAAAAATTTACATTTCCTTTATTCAAAAACATAATTTTTTTATTGAAAAAAAATGATAATATATATATATATATATATATAAATATATAATATATATATATATATATATATAATATATATATATATAATATATATAATATATAACTATATTAACATGATATATTATATTAATTATTTAAAATCAAACATGAATTTTTTTATTGAAATTTTTTGTTTGTGAGGTTATGATGAAAAAAATGCAATCAAGAACATTAAAAAAAATGCAATCAAGCTTGACTTTATTTTTCCTAATTTATCTACTTGAAATATTTTTTATTTTTTATTTTTAAGTATATGAATGTTTCCAATGCAGCCATTTATAGATTAAACTTTCTAAAATGTTCATATCCAAATTTGTGAAATGTACTTGATTGTGCACGAGGACATGAAAAATCGTTTTAACCTTTATATTTGCCGCAAAGATCTATTGAGGAATGAATGAATGTCGTAGCGCAATTGCATTTCAATACCATTCCTCAATGTAGTCTTTGTGCTCCAAAGAATGTTTGATCTGCATTCTAGATATTTCATCCATGAATGTTTAGTATCAACATTTTTTATATTATTTTTATAAAAATGATGTGTAGCTAAATGATTCATCCATCTACATGTTTTAATCATGTACCTAACAAGATTGAAAAATGAACTCTAGACCGAAAGCTAGTTCCTATACACACTTCCCTGGCAACATTGCCCAAATATTGACGCAAATTAATAATCTATCATTTAATTGTCAACCCAGGGGTTTCATAAAAGTTGTGAAGTATACATGAAATGTATATGCTATAAATTAACTTCCGATTTAGATCAATCTAACTACAAAACCAAATAACAACAAAACAAATTTTCCTATTCTAATTCAACAATCAATTCAAAATAAATTATAGTACAATTATAGTACATCGCGCAAAATTGAAACCTTAATCGATCACACTTGCAGGAATTGAAATTCCATGAAATGAAATCTAATCTAAGGGATCATGTGTGCATTATCGAATCAGGATCCTATGAAATGAATAATCAAAACCAAATGACATGAAATGAAATAAAAAACAATCATTCTTAACCTCTCACATAGGAAAAGATATGAAAGCAAATAAAAACAATTGCTCTTAACCTCTAGATATGAAAGCAAATAAAAACAATCGCTCTTAACCTCTAGATATGAAAGCAAATAAAAAAAATCACTCTTAACCTCTCACACTGGAAAAGATATGAAATAAATAAACCTTAATATATGACAACAATAAATCTTAATCTATGAAAAACATTAAATCTCACACATTGTAGGTGGCCAATCCCAAAAGCATGAGAGATGGCAAGTTGAGAGGCTCTTGGTGCAAGCATTACCAATCAAGGTGAACATCACTCATGAGCATGGTGCTAAATCTAAATTCCATTCAAAACATAAGTTATCTTAACTTTCCACTTGTATCTCCAACTTTACAAGTGCCTTTGAAAGGAGGAGGCTCTCCTATTTATACAAAAACATAAGAAGCTACCTCATTAATGGAGGTCCATTATTCTCTCCCTAGATCCCTAGAAAATCTCATAAAGTTACAACTCAAATAGGTAATGATGAGACACATATCCTCTTTGACCTTTATCCAAATCCTTCCATATCTTGAAGGGAATTCGAATTTGAGCATTAAACTACAAGAAAAAAGGACATTGGTGAGAGGCGAAAAAAGTCACCATAGGCTCATTGGTGATGATCAAAAGAGCATTCGTCACCAAAAACTAAATGTCACCAAAGGTGGTGTCACCAAAAGTATAGGTGTTGTAGTGACATACAAATTCCATCACCAATAATGATTTATAATGATGGATAATGACCATCACCATTTCATATGAGAAATGATGATGGAGCATAGCCTCCGTCACCAAAAACTGAACGTCACCAAAGGTGGCATCGCCAAAAGTATAGATGTTGTAGTGACATTCAAAGTTCATCACCAATAATGATTTATAATGATGGATAGCAAGCGTCACCATTGCATATGAGCAATGGTGACGGACCATAGCCTCATTCACTAAAAAATAAACGTCACCAAAGGTGGCATCACCAAAAGTATAGGTGTTATGGTAACATTCGAGGTCCATCATGAATATTTATTATAATGATGGATAGTGACCATCACCATTTCATATGAGAAATAATGATTTATTGTGATGGATATTTAATAGCCATCACTATTGGTGCATATATATGTTGACGTTCATTGACTATCACCGAGATCCACATTGATAGAAGTATAGGTGTTGTGGTGACATTCAATGTCCATCACGAATAATGACTATAATGATGAACAATGACCTTCACCATTTCATATCAACAACAACGATTTATGGTTACGGACCTTTGAGAGTCATCACTATTGATGCGTATATATGGTGGCGTTCATTGACCATCACCATTTCATATTTTTGGTGAGGGTCTAAAATTGTCACTGAAGCTCATTGGTGATGGTCAAAAGAGCCTCCATCACCAAAAATTGATTGCCACCATTCCATATGGATGTCAGGACATGATGGAATCAAACCACCAACCTCCTGCTTGTAAAGCATGTGCTCCTCCATTGAGCTAACACCCTTTAAAAAATTATATTTTCTTAAATTAGACCTTGAAACTTCATAAATTGTAAATTCTACAACTTTCAATAAATTAAAATCTGAGCAATATTTTTCTAAACAAGCAAAGCAACATCGAAGATGTAGGTCCCTACCTAATGGTTATTGAAGTTATCAAAATTGGGTGGAGGGAAAAATAGTTATGTATAAGGGAATCAATATGTTCAGTTGAATACTCAATTAGAATTGAAACTCTGAAGACATTTATAACCTATAAATGACCTATAACTATCAAATGCACAAAATATTGCAATGGAAGTGTCATAAGTGGATATCATATAGAAGAAGAAGAGGTAGGGACTGGAACCCTTGTACATCTTGGTATGCATTAGCACTTGCAGGCACATATTAGCTTGTTTGACATGTCTTTGTATTATCTGGCACATCTTAGCATGACTTAGTATTCCATAACGCACCTTGGCAATCATGACCTTACAACTAGCATTGCATTTTTCCATGACTTGGGAACCTTACATTCAGTAGAACACCTTGGCACTCTGTTATAGAAATTTTTTGGCACTTCAACC
The DNA here is from genome assembly GCA_000404065.3 of Pinus taeda. Lineage (NCBI taxonomy): Eukaryota > Viridiplantae > Streptophyta > Pinopsida > Pinales > Pinaceae > Pinus > Pinus taeda. Next base: position 98,875 of record APFE030774409.1, read on the forward strand.
ACAATCATAAATGTCCATAAATTGAGGGCTCCTAAGTCCCTAAAAGTGTTGCTTCACTGCCTAAAGGAACAAGGTCAACTGGTTACATCATCTCCCAGAAGTTCTCCACTGAAAACTGCTCGTAAATGGTCAAAACTGGACCATAATGAAAGCTCAATGCAGAGGGTGCGATGCATACTGATTGGCTCCTCTATAGGGTGCGATGGTCAGGAATGGAAAAATGGCAGGGACAAAAATGCGAGGTGGAAGATCATGGAATCTTCCAGAAGCTTCCCCTCTGACACTTGCCACTTCATTTTCGACCAGGGATGAGTAAGAGATCATCATTCTCCAAGTGGAAGCAGCAACTATCAGAGAGAGGACACTAATCAAGATCCCAAAAGATGACTCACCTCTCTGTAATCATCTATATATGGATCCTCATCACAGAGATCCAGAGGCTGGAATTTTGTATCTTATAGAGGAGTGTTGTTGGTATTCTGGTGTATATTCACAGTGTTGGGTGATCTAGCTTTGCTTGAGGTGAAGAAGGGCTTCTTAGCTGGAGGATGATGCTGGGTCAGAGCACATGGTTGTAATCTTCTTTCTACTTTTCATCTGAATAAAGCTATTCTTGTTTCCTTCCATATTCTTGTGTACTTGTTTATATATGCTTGTATATGGGTAATGCATATCTAATCCTGCATTATTTATGAACTTAGATCCTTGTTTCTTGCATAGTAGTATGTTGTTGTGATTCTACAGGGCATTTTGAAGCTGAGCAGACATAGAGCAAGCGGCAAAACTCTATCAAGAAGGAGAGGAAATCGAGAGCAAGACTCAGGTTGGCCCTCTTGGTTCTCCTCTCATCTAATTTCATAAAAGGAATCAATAGTAGACTTTGATTGTTTGTTTCTAAGATAGCCACCCATCTTAGTGGGAATAGCAGCATCCGTGTGGACACTATTCCCGTATAACACCATCCGATGTCCGATGTACGTTAATCCCTTCGATCACAATCTTATGGGACCTCAGAGTTCTTGTCACCACGAGAGTCCTTTGAAAATGTTACGATATATTAATATCTCCAATATGACGTAATATCTTTGGTGGTGTGAAAAACCTCCGATATGATGTAAGATCTCCGGTGGCATGAAAGACGTTTGGTATGATGTCATTAAAATATCTCCTATGGCATAGAAAGACCTCTGATCAAGCTTCGATGGATTTCGTTAATAATGTACAGGAAATGTAATATGTAAACTTTGGTGTTGAATTTTGAGATTTTATGAGAATCATGGAGTGAATATGAAATTTGAAATTTTAAGAGAACATTCATCAGTGCGAAAGCACATCATCATTTTCCTTTCTGATGGATTTGGTTTACTTCTGATTCCTTGAACTTGATTCATTGTTTTCTTCTAGTACTTCTTGCTTTAATTTTGATTGAATAAATTATGATTTTGGGCCAATGATAACTATATTGAAAGTAACTTCTTTATGTTTGTAATTCTAATCAAAAGAAGAAGTTATCTTTTGTTGGAGAAAATGATATCTCCCAGGTAAGATCAGACAAAATTTTCCAATGGTAAGTTTCATATGCCCATTTTTATTCATTTGCATTTCTTTACTTTTGGTTTTATTTTAGTTTTTAGTTTTTTGCTGATATAGAACTCTGTTTTGCAGCTCTTCATAAAGATTTTTCACACCTTTACTAGATCAAATTTAAAGCTCATTCTCCTTGTTTCGAGCAGCAATAATGATTGATCATTAAATGAATTAAATTAGGGAGTCTCTAAACTTCTTATCTGTTTTATAAGTATTTCTTTTATTGTAAAATTGGTAAGATGTTTTTATGTAGGTTTTGATTTGAAACAAGAAAATTTGCAACAGACAGAGAATTTTAATTTGGGCTGAATTTTACTTCATGACAACTATTTCCCTCATAGTTTGGAAGCTTAATTGCTTATAAATCCACAGGATAAATTTTACTAGATTCTCAACATAGCAGAGACACACATGATTTTATTCTTTTTCGTTTGTTGAGACATTTTTAATCTTGTTGGTGTTTGTTATTTAATTTTTTTTATTTTTGTTTTAGATTCTCCTTTCCTCATTTTTACATTTTTGAAGTTTTCTTTCCATTTCTTTTTCCCTTTTTCTAGTGGCTTTGGCTTGAGTTTGATGATCACGCTAATATTTATGTGGAAGGACTTTTCTTCACTCAACAGTTGTTGGCATACATGAGAAATATTTACTTTGTCTATTTCAGTGAGTTTCATTTATCATTAAAGGTATAACATTATAGAACCATAAAGGTCTCTTGCTTTAATTTTTTTTCATGGAGGAACACACATCCTTTTGAAGTAATATGGTTCACCTTTTTGAGGAAAGAACTGACCTAAGTTTAACTCAATGAATCCCTCCCTCGCCGTACAATTTATAAAAATCCTCTGATTGATAGTCGCGGGAAAATAATTTGGAGTCAACATTATGAAAGTATTATATCCATTAACATAAGTCTCTATTACCATCCCACCTCTTTCACTCAAGTGCATCATGAACTGAAAGTTCACAAATGTGCTTATCAAAATGGTGATTAAAAGAGGAAGAATGGGAAATACAAGTAAACTTGTCGGGGCTATGGACGCTCACTAGAAGCGAGGTTAGGGTTGTATTGCATAAAAGACAACTTTTCCAAGATAATGTTCAGGCCCACTGGTAGTGAAGCGATCTCAGAAACCATTCATAACAATGGAGATATGCTTTATCAAAAAACTCTTATATGTAACCTCTTCTATTTCTCATACAAGGTAATTTTAAAATAATTTTTTTCCAAAATTTGGGTTCATGTTTTTTACTGAAATCTGCTTTTGAGTACTTATTTTTTCAAACTCATATTTCTTAATCTATTTATGTGAGACCCATGGAAATGTTTTATTATTTGCTGATTTAATGGACTCCATTATTTGTAACCTTTGGGTAAATTGAAGTTCATTATCTTTAACCAGAGATAATTGGTTCTTCCCAATGTGTTGCTAGTGTTGTAGTAAAAACTAAACACCCCCATTTTTTACTTATTTATTTCAAATAATGGGGACATTTTCCATTAATTTTTGGCTAAATCACCTTTTTTATATTTTCTTTTGGTTAAGTGTCCTACAATTTTGCCTATTTTTCATTTTCGTCGGATTTCTATTTTGATTGTTTCATTGAGTTCGACTTTTTGCTAACTTTCCATCGGTACTTATTTCATCTCATATGGTTACACGGCTTGCAAATGGTGCTCATCCGAAGTTCGATAATTTTTACTGCCTTAAAAAATGTACAAATTATATATTATTTTATTTTTGTAATAAATTAGTAATTCGTTGTAAATATTAATTACTAGTTAATTTTACTAATTTTTTCATTTTTCACTAATGGTCCTACAAAATCATCGCAGCCAAATTGTAGAACAAATAAAATTATATGTTTTTAGGATCTCGGTAATTATTTCAATTCCTAATTTTAAAAGAAATTATGAGACCTGAAATCTCGAAATCACAAATTGGTTGTAGTTCATTTTTGTAGGATTTTTAATTATCAAAGTGGTTGTAGTTTATAATGGAGGAATTCCACTCCAAGTGGGCCCCACTTCACCTCACCTCCTCCCTTCCTTTACAAAATTCCCGATGAAAAAATCCCAATAAAAAGTCTCGATATTTGATAAAAATCTCGATATTTCAAAAAATTCTGAAGATTAAAAAAAACTTAATATTAAAAAGTTTTCCGATATTTTTAAAATGTTTTGTTGTGGGATATCGGATATATCGACTTTTTTCATTTAGTTCATTTTAATAAACTTACGATAATCATAAGTTTTGATATCCAATATTTAATATATGTCAGGTTATTAGTTTTTATCAAAGTTCTCTACCTCCATCATGATTATGTCCCTTATACCACCTATATGCTCTCCACCTCACATAAGACCCTCCACTTATTTTCAATTCGTTTATGAATCAAATAGCCACATGAAGTTTTTGTAATTTGAAGTTTTCTTGTATTATATATATTATATTAAAATTATAATATATTACATTTTAATTAAAAATTAAAATTTAAAATTTTTAATATTAATATAATTTTAATCCTAATTAATTTTTAATTTTTAACTAAAAAATTATTTTATTGTATATCATTAGTTTGTAATTAATTTAAAATTAATTAAATCATAATGGTTAATTTAATTTATGGTTAGATTTTTACTAAAAATTTCTTATTTTTGGTATAGAGAGTAAATTTTCTAGAATTTTATAAGTTTTGACACTTCAAATTTGGAAGCTCATAAATTGCATTTTATTTGACCAAATGAGGTCCAAGATGGCTTGTTAGATAGATAAAATCATGGAGAATATTTATGAAGTGGTTACATGACCAGATTTGGTTACTTAATGAGTCTAAAATTTAGCATAAAATCAAGCTCTAAATTTGTAAACAAAATTATTTTTTCTGAGTTTATTTTTTTGCATTTTCATTTGCTCATAGCCTTTGTTGAGTGCAAATCCATTTGGTTATGTTCTCTTTGACCAATAAGATCTTTACAAATATTAATGAAAAACTCAAATTTTCTTTTATTTATTTATTTAATTGAGTTTTGATTGGAGATTTTTTTTTTCCAAATTTGGTATTTTTTTCTTTAAATTTTAATTTGTATTTTAATTAAATTTTGATTGGTTTTGGCAAGAGAACAATTTAAGAGATGAGGAGGATAAGATTTCAATCAATGGAATTGCTCCATCAATAGAAGAAAAAGAATTTGGACCATTGAAAATTGTTGGAGCAGAATTATTTTTCAACAACTCTCCTATTTGGAATTAATTTTTATAATTATAAATAGTAGTTTGAAGAATGGGGATTAGAAGGCTTCTCGTATCTGAGATTCTATAATTCTTATAGAAATACTGTAATAGGGGTTTGGAGCTATAGGTGTGAGGGGAGTAAAAATCTCATATCTCGGATAATTGGGTATTTGTCTTTTACAAATCTGGACTATGTAAGAGGAGCAGAGTTTGCACTATTGCAACTCTTGTTTTAACAGTAGAGTTTATGAGTTGTAGATGATTATTGGAGATCAGATTCAAAAAATTGGGCAAGAGACCAGGTATAACCAATCTGTGTTTTGAGTACTATTTTTTAATGCATATTTCATTTCTTTTGATAGCAGAATCATGTTATTGGAATTATATTTGTGCACTTCTGTCAATATGAATTCGTTTCTTATGGCTTAGCTATCTAATCTGTTTGCCTCATGATCCTTTTCTCAGTTTTGTTTTTTTCTCTTGTGCATTGGAACCACATTTTTGAGTAACTATTTACTCAGAAATCTAACATTTAATCTTGATTGAATTGCTAGTAACATTATGTGAACTATTTCCTAATGTTATTGGTTCATCATTCATTGTTAATAGATATCTGAACATCATGTTTGGTAATTATAATATTAGTTAATTGAACTATTTCATTATCTATATATTCACCTTAAACTAGACATGTTATAATCCCAATTTTGTTAATATCTTGCTCTCGTTTGTGTTAGATCTACATATTCCTAATCAAGATAGGCTTAAGATTTATTCGCTTTTGTTTTTCTTCTAGGATTAGTTTGCATTTAGATTAATCATTACATTTCTAGAAGTCCTCTTATCGAAGAGGCAAACTTTAGTTGTGGCTTGGTTGATCCTTAGATCAACATAAGGATGACTTTCTTGCCTGATCAGCAAGAAGGGTTAATCTAATGTCTCTTCTCTGTTGGTAGGTGAAATTCATACTTTAAGTTGGTAGAAATAGAGAGAAGGTAACTGGACCTAGTTTAACCAGTTGGAAGCACCATTCTAAACCAAAAAGGAGTTGCTTTAAGTTCCCGACTGGATAGTCTTCTTTATAATTTTGAGGCAGACATTTCGAGCCTACAATAGAGTCACACAATGTTTTATGTTTAAACTCATCATGATCACCCCTTGTATTGTCTCCTAGAATTAGGCTAATTTTGGTTTGAAAGCAAACCCATTGATGCAAAGAGCGCATGAGCACAATATAAAGCCTTGATCAAGATTCCTTCATTTTTCAGAAGTGCACCTTGTGCCCTTAAAAAGTGCAAAGCACACTCCTTAATCCATCATTCCCTTTCCTTGTTCTGAATTGTGCCCTTCAAAAACCAAGCCTTCCTTTGAGCACAATCCTTTTACTTGAAGGAATGTGCCCCCCTTGGGAGCACTCCTTCAACCTGAAGGAATGTACCCTCCTTGGGAGCACTCCTTCAACCCGAAGGAATGCACCCTCCTTGAGTGAATGAGCACACCCTAAAGGCCTTAAGTTCCACCCTTCAACCTTCCACAATGCGCCATGCACCCTATTCACCCTTTGAGTGCATGAGCACACTTCGAAGGAATGAAGCTTCATCCTTCAACCTTTGGACTTGTGCCATGCCCTCTTGGGTCTCTTGAGAGCATAAATGCACTTCAAAGGTACAAAGCTTCATCCTTCAGCCTTCGGATTTGTGCCATGTGCCCTCATTTGATTCCTTGGTCACACTCCTTCGACTTGAAGGAATTCACCCTCCTTGAGAGCACTCCCTCGACCCGAAGTGATGCACCCTCCTTGGTTTCTTGAGCACATGGGCACACTTGAAAGGCACGAAGTCTCATCCTTCAGCCTTCAGAAGTGTGCCCTGCGCCCTATTTCTCTCCCTTGTGTGCAAAATGCACTTGGGAAGCCTGAAGCCTTCCCCTTCGTCCTTTAGACTTGCGCCATACACCTTACCTTGACTGTCTCCCTCTGTTGAGCGTATAATCGCATGCCAAAATCATGAAGCCTTTCACCTTTAGCCCTTCATCCTTTCAAGTTATGCATAACACATGGTATAATATGATATTTTCAGGATAATCATTGCGTGTCATGAGTGATTGTAAACACAGGTATCCTAGAAACATCATGGAAAGCACACATGAGGAAGATCATGCAAAGAGAATAAACAAAGGAAGTTGCATGAAGAACGAAGAACACACTTGAACTTTGATGATCAAAGCACCCCAAAGACTCCATTACATCAACGACCCTTTGGAGGGTGAGGACATCACCGATTGAAGTTTCTTGAAGAAATGAAGACACAAGTGGCACCCATGTCACCACTAGGTAAAGTTCATGTCATCTGTCACTATTAGTCCTAGACATCAAAGATAGTGACATGTCAAGTCTCATCACATGATGATGCCGAAGTCATGATTTATTATTGTAATAATTGTAAACATAAATAAGTGGAATTCCAAGAGTCATGTATGAACTAAAGAGTCAAGAAAGTCCAAAAGACAAGTAATGTCAAAAGTCATATGTAATTCCAAATGTCATTTGGAATTCCAATGGTTGTAGAAGTCCAAAGGTCACTAAAATTTGGAAAGTCAAGAGTCATGAGGATGTGAAAGGTCATTTATTAAGTTATAAATATATCCTCATTCCTCATGAAAAGGACTTTCAACCTTGGCTTCTCCCACAACGCATTAGAGAGACAAAGTTATTACTTTTGGTGAGAAAGTAGTGGCTCTAACGCTCCACTAATGGAGCTAGTCATTTTCATTGTATTTATGTATATTGAGACTTTTGATTAATATTGAAGCCTTTTCAGGCCATCATGTTTCACACATAGATTGTGATTATTTCTAAGACTATTCTTTGAATGTTTATGGGTCATGTTTTCTTTCACCAGTACTGGAGTAATTGAACTATTTTGGTGACTTGGGTGCTTATTGTTGGAAATGTGTTGTTATGTTTAAAATGATTGGTGCATCTTTTTGAATTATTTCGCTTGATATTAGATGAGCCTTTCTCTTTCACGTGTCTCCTTTAGGGTAGTGCTACTACTCCTCTCTTAGAGGCTCACTTTATTCCCCCTCCAAAGTAAGAGAACCTTGATACATTGACAATCAAACATCCGCAAGGCACAATAGCTTGCTTATTCGAGAGCACTTTCGCACTTCTCCCTCATGTTGATAGTTAAAGCCAAGGCATAAGGCATATCTTTAAGTAAACATCAATCGGGCCATATTTTGAATGGGGCTCCTACTCCAAATGTTGTGAGGTCTAATTGGGACTTCACATCGGGGAGACCCCATGGATGTTGGTGGTATCCAACACCATCAACACCTTCTTAAAAGAAAACATTATGTCCCTTAGCTCATCTTTGAGATCTCCTCTACCAATTCTCATTGTGTTTCTCTAGGACAAAATTAGAAATAAAGATAACATTTTGATAATTTCCACAATGTTTGTATTCTTTGGGTCCTTGTAGATATTCTAAAAATGTGCGACTACTATTATTTCTATCTCTCCATGGATTTTGAACCAATAACTCTCCTCGTCTTTCATTTCCTATATTGCATTCAATCTTTTCTTATGGTTTGCAAAATGATGGAAAAATTTTATATTCTCATCTCCATTCTCAATTTAGATGAACCTATTATTTAATATACACTTTGCTTCTTTGGTGACTAACATCATTCTAACCTTATTTTCCAACTCTTTAATCCCCATTTGAATTATTCCTATGAAGGTCTCTTATCTCCTTCTTTACTTCCTTTAATACCTTATCTCTAGATAAAATCATTTTTACAACCCATTCCATAAATTTTGCCTTAACCTTTTAAAAAGAATTTGTGAAGTAAGCACATGTTGGTGTCCCTAAATTGTCATAAAGTCCTTTCCATTATTGTTTAATAATGTTCTGAAACTCCTATTCGCTATCCAACTCAAGTTAAATTTGAAAGGAGGAGGTTTATCATTGTTGAGGTCTAATTGAAGATAAAGGGGATTGAGATTAGATCTTCCTCCACTACCTACACATGATTTGAATCTATCCTCTTTCCCAGACAAGTCCTATGTAATTAAGAATCTATCAAACTGTTTCAAAACACTATTATTTCCTAGTCTATTATTCTTAAATTTTGGAATAATATTGATTAATTCTATGTCAACAAACTCTACTTGTTCAAAATTACATCTAAAATATTAGTCTAATCTATCAACATAGACAAAAAAAACCCAAACCTCAGACCTAATGTAGGTAAAATTTAAGCGTCCTTTAATCACTACAATCTCTTTCTTAAACATATCGAGAGTAAAAAAACTTGTTCATACACATTTACTATTCAAACCATGATTTGCAATACCTTTATTTTAAACCTAATACATAACATTATACAAAAGAAATCATTTATCACTAAAAACAATGCATTTCCACCTGAATTTTCAAAAAACATTATTAAACAAAATCTCATTTTTACTAACAAATTTTAAAATATATTTTTCCATTATTTTATGTGAAAGAAGGATATCAAGTTTCTCATTTTCAACCCATCTAAGACAAAGCCAATTTCTTAGTTCAAACATCTAATGTTAAAAAACAACACAATAATATGCACATTTGTTATTCAAACCATGATGTGCAATGCCTTTATTCTAACCTTAGCCTTTATTCTAAAACAATGTGTCTTCACTTGAATTTATCACTAAAACCATGTGTCTTCAGTTGAATTTCTTAAAAAATCCATTAAACACAATCCAATTTTCACAAACAAATTTTGAAATCTCAATACGCTTATCAGTTCTCATGATTTCCTTAAAAAAATATCAATTTTTTTAAGTAATATATCCAATTTTCACTTTCACTTTTTATTACTTTGATTACATTTTTCATTAAAAAAACCCTTAAACTCAAGACCCGGAAATCAACCTCTTTCCCTCCCTAGCCATCACCAATTCGGCTGCCTCACTAGGCTAAGATATCAATTTTCTCATTTTCAAGCCAACTTCTTAAAAGGGTTATCAAGCCACTAATATTAAAAAACACCACAATCAATTTCTGCACAAATTACCAAACACTTTGCAGGAAAGATATCAAGCTTCTCATTTTTAACAATTCTGATAATTTCTTAGAAGGGTTAAATATTAAAAACAACAGAATCATTTTCCACACAAATTTAGGTGTGTAAAGAGATGGAAGGCAAATTACGATCATATTAAAAATAGCAGTAGTCTATAACGCGACTTTTTGAAAGTCTTTCCAGCGGATTTTTCCGGTCAAAATCTGGCAGCAATTCATTGGAATCCCAAGTTTGATAGCTAGTTTCTGCACAATCAATGGCTCCCAGGGGTTTTCCAGGGCGCTGAATCCAAATATGCAGTTAAAAACCCATTTTAACTGCTAAAAATCAAGATTTAACCTCATTTCTTCGGCCGGATTCCGTCACCGGAATCTCCAAAAAGTCGCATTATAGACAACTCCTTAAAAATATCATATTAGGTTTTCTAAAGACCAGCTTGATTTATTTTATTGTTGGACATTATGGAATGTAAATTAGAATCATGGCCAAGAAAGATCTATTGGATTTATCTCTTAAAATATTATATTAATGTTTGACTAACTTCATTATTTTACCTCGATGGAAATTTTTAATATTTAATGATATCCACTTGGTTTATGTTGGATGATGGAAAGTAAAGTAGTATTAAGAATTAAGTATCTAAAAGCATTATATTACGGTTTAATGAGATTATTCTTATCTATTACAGATTAGAAATAAGATAAATACGATCTATATATATATAGAGAAAGAAAACGAGATAGGTAAGAATTTTATGTTTTAAAGACAAAATGAAATATACAAGTTAGAAATAAGAGAAATACGAGAGAAATATATATATATATATATAAAACAAGATAGGTAAGAATTTTATTTTTTTAAGACAAAATGAGATATACAAGTTTGTGTTTTTTTTGTCAAACTAAAGTTTTTTAAATATCAAAAACCAGATTCTGTTTTGACAATTCAAAGTATGCAGTAGCATTTCATCGTCTCATAATTTATTTGTTGACGATATTTTATTATTCGGCATGTTTTGCAGGATCACTTGGATGCGATTCTATAATATTATGGAAATCTTTCAAAGGGCTACGGGTCTTCAAGTTAACATGGAGAAGTCTATAATATACCATTCTGATTTAAAACAGGAAGATGTTCTTTGGTTATCTGAGCTATTTGGTATGAAAACCCAACATATCAGCAGTGGTATAAAGTATATGGGATTCCAGATAAAAGGAAATGGCTACACGAGATCTCATTGGAACTGGATTGTGGATAGATTCTACAGGAGAATCTCTACTTGGGAGTTTAGATGCCTTTCCTTGGCAGGGAGAACTATATTAGTGCAATCTGTTTTGAATCAGCTCTCTGTTTACTGGGCGCACCTATATTTCTTTCCGGTGAGTATCATTAACAACATGAATAGGCTTTCTGCTAATTTCATATGCGGGGGTCATGCTGATAGGAGTAAATTTCATCTTATAAAGCTCTCGAGTATTTCTCTTCCTAAGAATATGGGGGGTTGGGGTTTATCCAATTTGTGAATTTTCGGAAAAGCTCTAATGTGCAAGTCTTTTTGGAGAGCCATTCAGGGTGAGGGGCCGTGGAGTCACATGGTTCGGACGAAGTATTTAGGTAAGAAGAGCCTCCATTTCTGGTACAGGAAAGGTTATATCGGTGCATCATATGGATCCCCTATATGGCTTAGTTTCCGGAGGATTGAATCATACTGCTTGAAGAATTTAATCTGGCATCTTCAATCGGGAAATAAAATCCTTATTGGCAAAGACCGCTTCAAATGTGGAGTTGAAGCAGTAGATATCCCTGATCCCTTACTTTATTTTTTCCGCAGAAGAGGTTTCTTTTACTGGGATAGTTTGATTGCTGAATGGCTAGGCCCCATCCCGCAGTGGATTGACGCTGATGAACTGAAAATGCCTCATGAGATCGCGCAGCATTGGAATCGCGTCAAGTCGAAGCTTCAAAACGGCGGTATTTTCAGAACTAGGGACTCGGATTTCCTTGCTTGGAACTTACCGAAGGAGGCGGAAGATGTGTCAGTAAAAGGGATATACCATCAGTTGATAAGGCAGCAATCCCTCGGTTCCTCTATATTTCCTCAGATTTTCTGGAAGGAAGGTTTTCCATCGAAGATGATTCTATTCGCTTGGCTTGCATTTCACAACAGAAACCTTACCTGGGAGAATTTAATGAAACGGGGATGGCATGGACTAAATGTCTGTTCTTTATGCAGATCGGACAAGGATTCAAATTTTCATATATTTTTAAAATGTAAAAAGACATATCAGATATCGCAGGAATTAGAAATAGTATTTGGTTTTATTCTTGGTGCGCAGGACTCAATCCATGAGTGGATATTAAGGTGCAGCGGGCAGAATATACGATGGCGTAGGATTTGTATTGTCTCCTTGTGGTTTATTTGGAAATGGCGCAACCACTGCATTTTCAACAACTCAAGAATATCATATGCAAAAATCATGGATTCGATCTCTGTATACGTAGAATCCCTTCCTCAGAAGATCATCAAGCATAAGAAAAATTTACCCACACTGACTATATCGGAACAGTCTTCTCAGCCTTCTGCTTTCTTCGACGGGGCCGCACAGAAGGGTCAATGCGGTTGTGTATTCTACATCAAGATAAATGAATCTACGCATTTTTCTTCTTTTGGCACGGAGGTCATGGCTCTAATAATATGGCTGAAGCCATAGCACTCACTGGACTTTTAAAATTTTGTATCTTCCTAGACATACAGCAGGTTTCTATTTTTGGAGATTCAAAAATTCTGGTTGATTCGGTAAATAGGAGAAATCACATAGTGGCGCCGCACCTGACCGGTTGGAGAGATAGGATCAACTATTACCGGGACCGCATGGTTGGTAGTACTATTGAGCACATCAGCAGGGTCAAAAATAATACAGCTGATACTCTTTCTAAAATGGGCCTCCTATCCTCTCCTCGACTATGGTTTCTCGAGATATTTTCGGAGGGAGTTACATTCCAAATCCAAGATTTTGCATTGCCGGACTTCTAGTCTCAAATATTTGATTTTTGTCTCAACAACAGATGCTTTTCTATTTTAGTTTCAAAATTCCCCTCTTTATCATGCTTTTCTATACTGGTTACAGAACATAGATAGTTATTTTGTTAACTTAGATAATCTGTTTTTCATCCTAGCTGACTATAGGAGCATATAAGACAATATGTGGATTATTGACTATTTTAGAACATCTTGGATGTTCTAATTTTTTTGGACTCTTATATTCCTCATATAATATATTGAAGCTTTTCCGTTCTGAAAAAAAAAAAACAAATTTATCTCTCATATATATATATATAACCTATAGTCTACCATTAATATATCCAAATACCAGAAAACCAGAGATATATGTAAATAGTAGTAGATTGAGTAAAGTTCATTAACCCATTTTAGGAGAGTTTGATTCTTCTATAGTAATGAGCTCTTTGCTACTCTTTGGTGAGTAGTCTTGATCTGGGGGTGTTGAAAATAGCAACAAGAAATGTTAAAAATAAAATCCAGAAATTTTAGTTTAATTTGTTCTTAGATTAAACTAAGAATTAAAATCTAATTCTATTCTCATAGCAACTTGTAAATAATTAATTGAGTTTAATTAGCTTAGGAATTTTGAGTTGGAAGTCTTTATGAAGTCATGTATATGTTCTCCCTATATTATAGGGGCCCAGGATGAGTTAATTGTGAGTTGTGATTAGATAACTCAGTTTACTATATTAAGTTCAGTTAAATTAGTTCTAGATTGTTTGAGGAACTAATAGTGAGCTAATAGTCAGTTGGTGCACTAATTCATTGACCAGTGCTACTTCAATTAACTAAAGATTCTTTCATCAGAAACTCATGCATGTCGATTATGAGAAAGACTCAGTTGAGACTAGAGTGCAAGGACATTGTACTATCAGTTGTATGATTTACTGAGTTGTATAGATCATGCATGCAATCAGGAACTGAACCTAGAATGGATTGCCCAATTTTGGATGCATTGGTTTCCCATAAATATGGGCTAATCAACCATAGGAATTGCGCAAGGAAATAGGGGCTTGGAGAGTAGCAGAAGAGGTTAAGGTTTGGCTTGAGCTTTCTTGTGAGCAAGGAGATTGATCATATTGATTGCTGAGATTGTTCTTGTGAGAACAAGCATTGTATTATCATCTTGGATTTCTGATTTAATGCAATATAGATAGTGGGGTTTTGAGCTGTGGCTTTCCCCGGGAAAACTTATTGTGTTATGTGTCATTGATTTGCTTTCCTCTTGCTATTATTGTTTTCATCGATCTTTATGGGCTTCCGCTATAAAGAGTAGAAGTAGATTCTTGTATTTTTCTTTAGTAAATTGCATGAGTTTGTGAATCTGCAGGATTTTCTACATGGTGTCAAAGATAAGAACAATATGCTAGAGGAGATTTAAAAGTTTTGAGTTCAGGGTTACATGTGAAATTCAAATTTTCAATTCATACTTCAGGATCGACAAATGGCATTCTACAATTTGTGGCTTGAGTATGGCTTGGATGGTAGCTCAAATTAAATAGCTTGGAAGGACAGGATGGAGGCCGTGTTGGAAACAAGTGACTTGAAGGAATTCATTGATCAAGACATTCCTAAGCCACCAACATCAAATGCTTATAATATGGGTGAATGGAAGAAGTATGTGGCAAGGGCGAGGCGGATAATTATTGAGGGAGTTCGAGACCACATTGTCTTGAGTCTCCATGGGAAGGAAACTCCACATGCTATGGGGAAAGCGTTGAAGGACCTTTTACATAACAATAGTGACCAAATGAAGTTGGCACTGGAAGATAAACTTCAAAAAATCAAGATGGAGGCAGGTAACTCAATTCCAAATTACTTGACCAAGTTCACTCAATGTCATGATGAACTTGGAAGTGTTGGAATCATGGTTGCCGAGGATGATATGGTGAGTCTTTCTCTTCTAGGACTCCCAAATAGTTGGCATTGTTATCAGGACTTTATCAATGATTGGGAGAAACTGCCAGATTGCGAATGACTGTGGTCAGATTTGACGCAGGAGGAGATCAAGAGGAACACCAAAGGTGGGACCTCTTCCAAGGAAGTGTAAGAGGATTTTGCCTTAGAAAGTGAGGCAAAGAAGGTCAAGGGAAAGATGTCCCAAGGCAAGGAGGGTGGAAAGAAGATGGACTTAGATGAAAGTCAAGTGTTTTCATTGTCACGAGCACGGGCACTATGCCAAGAATTGGCCATAGAAGAAAGCAATAAAGAAGGAGCCAACAATAGCGGAAACAGGTGAAGCTCTAGCTTCAAAATTCGAACTTGATTTCACTCTCATTACATGCATGGCCAACACTATCATGGGAGTCATGTGGTATCTTGATAGTGGTGCCTTATTCCATATGATGGGGAATAGAGATCTCTTTAGTGATTTTGAGGAGAAAGACCTCAAGCAGAGCATAGAGTTTGGAGATGATGAGAGGTATAGAGCTACCCAGATCGATACAGTTACCTTTCAGAGGGAGTCTGGATCCCCTCTCAGGATCATAGATGTGATGTATGTTCCAAGACTAAAGAAGAATCTTGTTTCATTCGCGATATTGGAAGACCATGGCTATGATGTGGTTTTTAGTAAGGGAAGACTTTTCCTTAGACACATCACCACGGGACAGGTGAAACAGATCAGTTCATGGGTCAAGAATCGGTATGATCTTGAGGTTTAAGATGCATGCAAAGCATTGAGGAGCAAGGCAAAGGTTAGAGACTTTGTGGTTGAGAGGGAGTGTAAATTCCTCTCAACATGTAGCCCAAGAAGAAGCCTCAGAAGCAGCTTTAAGAAGTTGTGGAGTAGCCACAACTAGAGAATCCGAGAGGAGACCAAGTGGAGAGATCCACTCAAGAAGAGAATAAGTAGTCTCCGAAAATTGTGGAGTAGCCATAATTAGAGAAGCTGAGTGAAGACCAAGTGTAGGCATCCACTCATGCAGAGACCTCCAGTAGGGGGAAATTTCGAGCTAGGTGGGAAGAGAGATCACATGAAGCCATACTTCTGGGTCTAAAGTGGGGCGATGTGAAGTGATAGTCCCAAGAGGGTTGAAATTAGGTAGGGTCCATTGAGAGGTTTTATCTCATGGATCGTACCTCGCTACAGGAGCCCAAATTACATAGTAGTGGGAGGAATCAATGGTGATTGATGTAGTCAAAAATCAAAGTGACAGAGGCTAGAGCAGTCAACTACTGAAGAGTGCAGAGAAGGGTTGACAATAGTGCAGAAAGGCAGAGTCAATAGAAGTGCAAAGTTTTCAGTATACAAAAGCAATAACAGTCAGAGACTTTGATGATAGATGCATCATACTGATTCAGGTTGGATTTTTTTGTTTTCGTTTCTGGAGTTGTTGAAGCAACAACACTAGAGAAAAGTGTTGCATGCAGAATATTCCAAAGGTTCAGGATCAAGATTGAGTTGAATTCCTTTCTTGTTGAGAGGGAGTGTTGAAAATAGCAACAAGAAATGTTGAAAATAGAATCCAGAAATTCCAGTTTAATTTTCCCTTGAATTAAACTGAGAATCAAAATCGAATACTATTCTCATAGCAACTTGTAAATAGTTAATTAGGTTTAATTAACTTAATTAGCTTAGGAATTTCAAGTTGGAAGTCTTTCGGAAGTCATTTATATGTTATCCCTATATTATAGGGGTCCAAAATGAGTTAATTGTAAGTTGGAATTAGATAACTTAGATTACTGAGTTAAGTTCAGTTAAATTAGTTCCAAACTGTTTGAGGAACTAATAGTGAGTTAATAGTTATTTGTTGAACTAATGCATTAACTAGTGCTACTCTAGTTAACTAAAGATTCCCTCATCAGAAACTCATGCATGTCGATTTTGAGAAAGACCTAATTGAGACTAGAGTGTAGGGACTATGTACTATCAGTTGTATGATTTACTGAGTTGTATAGATCATTCATGCAATCAGGAATTGAACCTAGAATGGATTGCACAATTTTTGATGCACTGGTTTCCCATTAATATGGGCTAATCAGCCATAAGAATTGCACAAGGAAATAGGGGCTTGGAGAGCAACGTAAGAGGCTAAGGTTTGGCTTGAGCTTACTTGTGAGTAGGGAGATTAATCATACTGACTGCTAGGACTGTTCTTGTGAGAAAAAGAATAATATTATCATCTTGGATTTATGATTTAATGCAATACAATTAGTGGGGTTTTGAGCTGTGGCTTTCCTCGGGAAAACTTACTGTGGTAGGTGCCATTGATTTGTCTTCCTCTTGCTAGTATTGTTTTCATCGATCTTTATGGGTTTCTGCTATAAAGAGTACAAGTAGATTCTTGTCTTTTGCTTTAGTAAATTTCATGAGCTTGTTGAATCTACAAGATTTTCTTTAGAGGGATGTCCACATGGTATTCAATCCTTCGCAAACATTGATTCAATCCTTTAGCTATGAGTTGTAGCTCATCCAAAATCAATAATATTTCTTCTTGTCCTTCATTTTATCCAGAAGGATTCTCTCGAGTAGCATATTCATGTACCACTGGATATCTATGATGTACATATAATAATTAAGTCTTCCCCTTGTGTGCTTAGTATTCAGGATCTAGTCAACAAAATCACCAACAATTTCCACATTCAATAAACATTCATGATCCACTATTATACCCCAATTTTCTTAGGAAAATTCTTCCTGAAAATGAGGTTGGGTGTGATCCCTAAAGTGCTTGTTGAGGCTTGTACATGCAATTGGGATCATGATCCTATCTCATTGTAGTAGGCCACTCCTTTGTGTGACCTTTCTATTTGCCAAGGCATGAATACCTATAAAAAAAATACTAGGATTGAAACTCAAGTGGGGTATAATAAATCCAAGTGGGAGGTGGGGAAAGGGGGTGGCAAGAGAAGGGGTCGAGATAGATAGGGAGTGAAGGTAGGGAGGCGTTAAGGTGTGAGTGATGAGATTATTGAGGAACTAACCCCAAGGTGAGACTAACAGAGAAAACACAGGATATTCCTTCATTACCCTCCGGATGTCAAGCCTGGGAGGAAGGCATGGAACATGAAGGGGAGGTTGAGGTTTGAATAGTGAGAAGGGGAAATAAGGAGCCATATTCTCAATCCTGGATGAAGAGACAAATTGTAAAGCCAGAATGTAGCTTAGCTACAAATGGAAACAACATATTAAGGAAGATTTGCACCACTTGGCCATTGATTTAAACCAAGATATCTAGCCACCTTGCAATGAATTTCCCATGCTAGAACTTGCGTCCATGAATAAAATTGATTGACAATCATAACATAAATCAAATTCGACTTTAGAACCTGGCTTGTGCCTAGGATGGCTAGTACATAGACTAAATGCTCTCCACCTCTCAAAATGACAAATCTACATGGTGCATTGAATTGGTAATGATAACGAGAGCCAAGTATGGATTTTCCACTCGCACAATTACACACTGGAATGAATGATGAAACAATAAACAATAAAATTTGATAGTGCACAACCTATATCATTTGCATGGAGTGTTGTGCGAGTCCTTGCTAGTCTGTGTATGATCCTTTAATTTAATAAAAAGGGGGGAGGACTAGCCACGTTCCCTCATTTATACTTGGTGGGGTGGTGACCATACCCTCTTTTACCTATCCCCTCCCTGACACTCGATACATGGATTTGATTTATTAATACTTATTATACCTACCATAGGCATGGTATTACACATTCAGTTTTGTCTTTGACTGCCTATTAGTTTGTCTTTGACCAAAAATTTCTACATCTTATCCATAGTTTAACATTGGGAATT
Organism: Pinus taeda; assembly: GCA_000404065.3. Classification (NCBI taxonomy): domain Eukaryota; kingdom Viridiplantae; phylum Streptophyta; class Pinopsida; order Pinales; family Pinaceae; genus Pinus; species Pinus taeda. Next base: position 117,582 of record APFE030774409.1, read on the forward strand.
CAATTTTTGTTATTTGTTATTATTATTTAAATTTATTTATTTGTAAGGTGATTGATTGAGCTCTTATTATGGGTTGTTTAGTAACTTCCATTTCTATTAGTTACTATTTTTTTGTTTTTTGTTTTATTTCCTTTTTAATGACCGTTTTTATTTTTAATTTTTCTTCTTTTCTATTTTTTTTTCCCCTTTCCTATTATTTCTGTTTTCATGAATTAAATTATAGTTTTTCTCTATATTTTCAATTTAAGATGACTTATTATTATATTATTATATGAGGACATATCTTAATAAATTTAATTATAAAAAATTATATATATTAATAAAAAAATAAAACACATAAATACATTAAAAAAAAAAACATATATATTAAAGTGTACATATGTTAATATAAACAATATTAGTTAATCACATTTTTTAATTTTTGGTAATGATATTCAACAATACAATATTTTATTAGTTGTTTTATATTTTATGATGAAATCTTTGTGTCTTTACCATTTTTTTAGTTTAATTAAGCTATATTTAATCTGAGCATCAAGTACTAGCTACTATGTAGTCATGGTTATTAACAATTTGATTTATAAATTGGGTTAAGATTTATTAATTCTGTTAAGTTTTTTAAATAATTAATAAAAAAAATTTTTGAAAGTTTGCATACTTTTCACATCTTTTACATAAAATTTCTATATTTATTATACCTGCGGACATGGTGCATTTTTTTCTTGATTGGGTATTAGTTTGTCTTTGACCAAAAATTTATGACGCTTACAAATAGTTTAACATTAGGAATTCAATTTTTATTATTTTTTATTATTGAAATTTATTTATTTGTAAGGGGATTGGTTGAGGTCTTATTATGGGTTGTTTAGTAACTTCTATTTCTATTAATTACTATTTTTTTGTTTTAATTTTATTTCCCTTTTATTTAACTTTTTGATTTTTTCTTTTTCTTTTTTCTATTATCATGAATTATAATTTTTTTCACAATACTTTTCAATTTAAAGTGATTTATTATTATATTAAAAACATATTTTAATATATATATTATATATATATATATATATATATATATATATATAACACAGATAGATATATGTATTTTAATATAAACAATATTAGTTAATCATATTTTTTAATTTTTTGTGATGACATTTAACAATATAATATTTTATTAGTTGTTTTATTTTTGTGATGAAATCTTTGTTTTTGTTATTTTTTTTTTCAATAAGCCATATTTAAGTTAAACAGTTACTAGCTACTATGTAGCCCTTGTTGAATTTTGAATGTGGAATATTTTCATAACAATCTTTATCCTTTATTTATGAAGAAATTTAGGGGTTAAATTTCAGGAATGGGATAATTTTCCATGATTTTCTCACCTTTTTTTTTTGCTAATTTCCATTTTTTCTAAAAAACATTCACCCAAATTTTATAGGATAAAATCATTTTAGGTTAAAAATCACCAAAATTTTACAATGACTATATAGAATCATTAAAAATTAACCTTTTATCATTTGTATATTAGAAATTAGTAAGATTGGCCAAAATTTCTATATTTTAATCTAAATTCGTATGTATAATTTTTTTTCATATCTAATAATTAAAATATATTCAATTCAAAGTTAATTAAATCATGATTTTAAAAATATATTATTATTATTTTAATAATAGTCCAGATTAACATCTAAAATTATTCAAAACTTCATTAAAAAAATTAAAATTCTTTACAATTTTATTTATTTATATATTTAAAACCTATTAAAAATATTAAATCATAATTTTAAAAATATATTATTATTATTTAATAATAATAGTGATTAACCTCTAGCCCTATGGGGTAGGCGAGTTGGTAATCACAATGCGGTGAAGTTCGTTAGAAAGGCGGGCTCCATACTGAAGGTCATGAGTTCAAATCGCCCAGACTTACCCTGGAGCTGTATAGAAGGGCGGGCGTAGCTCCCAGTGGTTATAGAGGTAGCAGTCAAAATCAACCGTGTGTAACACGAGGTTATAGAGGTAGCACTCAAAATCAACCGCTCCCGGTGGTTATAGAGGTAGCAGTCAAAATCAACCGCGTGTAACGCGAGGTTATAGAGGTAGTAGTCAAAATCAACGGCGTGTAACGCGAGTCGCGAGGCTGCCCTTGTTACCAATTCCACTGTAATAAAAAGAAAAATAGTGATTAACCTCTAAATTTTATCATATATATATTCTTTACTATTTTATTCATATATCTAAAAAGTATTAAAAACACATTCCAATATAAATAAAACAAATTAATCATGTGACAAATATTTTAAAATTAAAATATAATATAATCTTATAACATTATATCTAATCTTCTATGACATGATAAAAAGTATCATACTTACAAGCAAAATTAAAAAAAAATAAAAATATATGTTTACACTTCGCATATTTTCTACACAATACATCTTAAAACATATCATCATTAAGTTTATATAGAAGTATTTGTAAACCCAAAACACTAGAAACATATGTATATTTCATAATAAAGAGGTTAAAGATAGAGTTATACGAAGTTTTAAGTGTGAAATTTAATAGAGAAAGGTTATTGGCGTATAAATAAAGTTTCCAAAGTATCGTTAAGAAGTGTATGTGAAAAAGTAAAAGTGAATTTTATTAATATCTTAAGAGTACACAAAGAGTAAAAGTGAATTTTATTAATATTTTAAGAAGGCACAAAGAAGAAATATTTTATAATTACGTTGTAAGGTGTTTTTCTTTGAAATGAACTCTCCACCCAGGGCATCTGTCTCTTTATTTACCTTTGATTTAGGTGTTAGACCATACAAAGAGCCTCTACCATCTGATTAAAAACGAGTACCAATTAGTTACAATTATCTAATGAAATTCCAATTCAAAATCACATATGATAGAATTAGAGTACTAGAAAAATAAGCGGCAAAAAGGCTATAAATTCTAAGGAGTAATTACAGTAGCAACTACAAGGCTTCTTTGTGTTGGGGCCCGAGTATGGGAGGCAACAAGGTGTCAAGAGGTAGATAGGTTGTAAAGTCTGCTAAATAATTACATCAGCGGTCTCTGCAAAGCTTCTTTGGGTTGGGGCCCAGTATGTTAAGCTCCATTTATTTTTACCAACTGTTACCTACAGTTATGGAACTAAACTGCAGTCTTTCCTTAATTTTTGGAAACCAACTGCAGTAATTTCCTTAAATTAAGGAAATCAACTGCAGTTAATTAATTTTCTGGTTGGAGCTTCTGAAGTGGTCCATTACTCCATCTGGAGTTCTCTACCTTGATCTGTGGAACACCTGAAACAAGCCATTAGAATCTTGATGGAAGCTTGGCTATAAATTCATCTGTTTGGTCCCCAAGCTAGCATCTCAATCCCCTTCAGTTGTTTACACCATCTAGTTGAGAGAGCAGAGCTTGGAAGTGCCTTCAGATTTTCTGCGATTTTCTTTTGCTTGGATTGAAGCTAGAGTGCTGTTTCAGTAAATAAAGCAAGTGGACTGTGGTTTACAGCAAGAGCGTTATCAATGGCTGGAGGTAATCCTGGGCATCTAAAGTTTCATTTTTTAGATTCTTTAAAGTATTCAAAATCGCTATTGTAGATTTCTTACATTGGTATCAGAGCTAAAGTTTATCTCTGCCTTGGGACGCCTTTTGCTAATTCATACTTTCCCATCAATATGCGATTACCATGAATCTGCATTTTTACTACATGCTAAAATCCCTGACCAAACCCTATAGAATCGTTGCTGTAAATTTTAACATTGACCTCATCGGTCCTCTAGAATGACGCTTCAACGTGCAATGCAAATCTTTTATGTTGTTTGCTGAGAGACTCACTTTTGGCAGATTTGTGTTTTAAGTTTTGGCAAAAGCAAATCTTTAAATCATGTAAAATGTTTTTAGTATATGGAAATTTTCGGACAAATATTGATCTTTCCCTCTTTATTTGCTGCATATAAGTTTACATTGATGAGCCCCTTGTGGACAAGGATTCCTTGGGAGGATTCAATACAACTTCCTACTACGCACGTTATATTTCTCAATACTGTTGTGTTTTATGAATCTAATGGTAGACACCGTCGCCGTCAAATTCCAACTCCTCCAATCACGATTGTGTGTAACACAAAAACTCTAAGCCGAAGTTGTGTCTGCATCTTGGAAAAGTCAGTCTTGCGAGTTGGCTTGTTTCTGTTTTGGGTTTTGAGAGATTCATTGTTTAGACAATTCAAACAATTTGCCGCAATGCTATAGTTGGTTATTTCGCAGAATAATTTCGCACTATAGAATCGCTGTTTTAACTTACAGGCTATTGTCAAATCCTTAATCTCATTAACGATTATATGGAGTATATTGAATTCAAAGCTTCTGGTTCTATTTTCTTAATTTGTCGTTTGACTTTCAAATTCGGAAAATAAGAAATTTGTTACACGAGAGAAGCCATAAACTATTGCTTTAAGGTCAAAGTGATGAAGGTTGTATCTGTGTGAACAGATAACAAACCTGAGATTTTTTTTTTTATTGGTTACGTATAGCCATAGCATTTGGGATACGTATATCCAACACTTAATTAAACCTGGGATAAGGTAGCATTTGGGATACGTATATCCAACACTTAATTAAACCTGGGATAAGGTTTATATTTTATTGGTTTATGTGCGGTGTGGGTTGGCACCATGTATGCTATATACACACATATACCCTTTAAACTATATATACTCTTTAACAATATGAATTATTTTATATGGGTTTCATTTATAACGAATATGTTATATATGGAGTTGGTTATGTAATTTAATACATTTGTTAAAAGTGGGTTATTCATATACTACATATACATGTTGTTATCACTTAAGAATTCAGTCCTTTTTTGCCAAAGGAATTTATATTTGGAAAATTTAAAGAATACATACCATTTTGGGAAAGTAAAAGATTGTGATGAAAAAATTAAAAATATATTTATATATTTTTGTTTGATTTATAAACTTAAGGACGGAGCCTGAAGTCAAGCCAGCTAGCCTTCGAATTGCATTTGCTATGCAAGTGCAAAGTAGATCAATGCTGCTTCAGTCAATCTCCGGGTTTTGTTTATAAATTAAACAATTGCTTGGCAGTCATTTACGTTATATGGAGTTTATTTAACTTTCAGTAAACATTATTTTACTGGTTAAATTTTATGCCATTTATGTAAAGGATAATGTCTAGTGATCTATATAATTTTAATTAATTAGAGAATAGCCACAACATCTTTAATTAATTAAAA